>CAWUFW010000290.1:1759692-1822192 GCA_963921515.1 Calotriton arnoldi
GAAACGCGGGGTGGGTGGAATTTTATGGATCCACGCAGATTCCAGAACTTTCCACCACAGAAATGTGAGGCAAATGTGTTTTTTTGGACACATTTTTAGGTTTACAAGGGATTCTGGGTAACAGAACCTGGTGAGAGCCAGTCAAGTCACCCCATCCTGGATTTCCCTGGGTGTTTAGTTTTAAAAAATGTATAGGTTTGCTAGGTTTCCCTAGGTGCCGGCAGAGCTAGGGTTCAAAATATACAGCTAAATACTTTGCAAAAAAAGGGTCTGTTTTCACTGTGAAAATGTGGTGTGTCCACGTTGCGATTTGGGCCGTTTACTGTCACGGGCACTAGGCCTACCCACACAAGTAATATACCATTTTTCTCGGAAGACTTTGGGAAACGCGGGGTGGGTGTAATTTTGTGGATCCATGCAGATTCCAGAACTTTCTACCACAGAAATGTGAGGAAAATGTGTTTTTTTGTTTACATATTTTGAGGTTTGCAAGGGATTCTGGGTAACAGAACCTGGTGAGAGCCAGTCAAGTTACCCCATCCTGGATTCCCCTGGGTGTCTAGTTTTCAAAAATGTATAGGTTTGCTAGGTTTCCCTAGGTGCCGGCAGAGCTAGGGTTCAAAATCTACAGCTTGGCACTTTGCAAAAAAAAGGGTCCGTTTTCACTGTGAAAATGTGGTGTGTCCACGTTGCGTTTTGGGCCGTTTCCTGTCGCGGGCACTAGGCCTACCCACACAAGTGAGGTACCATTTTTATCGGGAGACTTAGGGTAACACAGAATTGTAGAGCAACTGTTATTACCTATTGACTTTCGATGCATTTCTGCCTTCCAAATGAAAGACAATGTGTAAAAAAGAAGTCATTTTGAAAAATGACCTATAATTCTCATGCTAGTATGGGTACTCACAATTTCGGAAATGGGCAAATATCTACTGTTTCTAAACTCTACATTTTGTTCCAATTTCAGAAATACATAGGTGTCTTTCATATCGATTTTTCCATGTATATATTTTCCCAAATTAATTGCTATATACCCGGTACATAATAAAAAACCATTGCAAGACGCTGCTCAGTTATTGGCTCTGGGTTCGTCGGGTTCTTGGTGAACCTACAAGTCCTATATATCCCCACAACCAGAAAGGTCCAGTGGATGTAACAGTATATTGCTTTCAAACAGCTGTCACAATTAGAAGAAGTTACAGGTGAAAACGTTGGCACAATTGGCTGTTTTTTTCAACTAATTTTCAATTTTTCCTATATTTAACTGTTAGTTTCTATAAAGAAACCTTGAAGGATCTACACATATGACCCCTTGCTGAATTCAAAATGTTGTCTACTTTTCTAAAATGTATAGTTTTCCAGGATCCATTATTGCTTTCATACCCATTTCTACCATTAACCCCTTTGGCGCTGCGTGAATTCTCCCGCTGTGCGGTTGAATTAATGAGCGGGCGGGGTTTGGACGGCCCCCGGCCGTCCTCCCCACATGCCCACCGTGACGTCGGACGGCCAGGGGCCGTCCTGAGCACAGAAGGGGTTAACTGGAAGAAGGTTAAAAGCACAAAAAATAGCAAAAATAGGCCATATCCCAGTAAAATGCCAAAACTGTGTAAAAAATGTTGGTTTTCTGACAAAAGTCTGTCAGTCCCTAAAAGCTGGGCAAATTGTGATTTCGGCCCCAGAAACCCTTTGTTGATAACATTTGCAGGGAAAAAACCAGACGCTTTCATTTGCAGCACTTTTTTCCCATTTTTCCCAAAAAAAACAAAATGTATCTGTATTTTGGCTAATTTCTGGGTCCCCTCCAGTGGAATCCACAAACCCTGGGTACCTTTAGAATCCCCATGATGTTGGAAGAAAAGGACGCAAATTTGGCATGGATACCTTATGTGGTCAAAAAGTTACAGGGGCCTAAGCGCGAACTACCCCAAATAGCCAAAAAAAGGCTTAGCACAGGGGGGTGGGGGAAAGGCCTAGCAGCGAAGCGGCTAACATAGCAACATCACAGAAATAACTCAAATGCACGGGAAACTTGCATACCAAGAGTTAAGGTCTAAAAAAACATCACCTGATGACAACATGAAAAATAATCATACTAAAGAGAAATAAAGCATTCTACAAAACCTCCCAGGAAAAATCAAAGCATTCTACGACACATGCCAGGAGAGAAGCAAAACACTCTACCATACATGCCAGGAGAAAACAAAGCACTCTACAATATATGTAAGGGAAAACACAGGAATAGAAGGCAGCAAATATTGAATCAAAATTATATATGTAACATCCTGAATATCATGGCAGTACTGGACATTAAAATCAGGATTGAAGCATTCACTCTCATGCAGGGGACTGATCCTTCACCCCGGTGAGCGACTTCTCACCCAAAGTCCCTCTCAAATCACAGGTACCTTAAGATGCTGACATGGGGGGGTGGCGGAGGAAGCAATGGAGTGAGATGCGTTTCTCTCGCTCTCCGTCCTCCCTAGGCCCATCACCTAGCTTCCTATCGCCAGGGGGCACCTACTACCACTCCCGGGAGCTCCCAATGACCCCCGGCACTCGGTGGCAGAAATCAAAGCCAGCTGCAGCCTGAACGGCGGTGGCCAGTGCTGCCAGAGCCGCGGAGTCGGAGATGACACTTGGCGGGTGCCATTTTGTCACTGGAGCGCCCTGCACTCCCGCCGCTCTACGCAGCACAGGTGTTAGGATTTCGGCAGCAGATGCCCTTGTAGGAGAAATGTCGGTACCTTGATGCATGTGTACTTCCCTCGTTAGTTCACAGTGTGAGTTCTTTTGTGACGACCCCTACCTGCTATAAGAGGCCGTCTCACCCAATTGCCAATGCTTGACTTACTATCCCTAACTAGTGACCACGCCCCCTTCGAGCTCGGAGTTGAGTACCTGCTCTTTGGATTGATTCCTGGTATCCGGCTTGAACTCTTCTATCCCGAGTTGCCTTGTCTACTTCTGCTATCCATCAGAAGTTCTGTTCCTTCCCTGACGAGCGTGTGTCTCGCTGATCCGCTCCTCTCCCCACGGAGCCGGCCAGCGTGCCACGCCTTCCTTTGCTGACCTGCCTTCGTGAAAGCGTCTGTGCCGCTGATCCGCTCTTTTCCCCACGGAGCCGGCCAGCGCGTCACGCCATCTATTGCCGACCCACCTTCGAGAAAGCGTGTGCGCCTCTGATCCGCTCCTCTCCCTACGGAGCCGGCCAGCGCGCCACGCCATCTTTTCCTGTCCCGCTTTCTTGAAAGCGTGTGCGCCGCTGATCCGCTCCTCTCTCTACGGAGCCGGCCAGCGCGCCACGCCATCTTTTCCAGTCCCGCTTTCTTGAAAGCGTGTGCTCCGCTGATCCGCTCCTCTCCCTACGGAGCCGGCCAGCGCGCCACGCCGTCTTTTCCTCTCCCGCTTTCGTGAAAGCGTGAGTGCCGCTGATCCGCTCCTTTCCCTACGGAGCCGGTCAGTAATTCTTGGAATCCCCACTCCCCTTAACAAACTAGGGGACTCTCCCTCTTTTTGAATCACCCAACGTGACCTTGAGTGGTTGTGGAAGTGAGTGGTTGTGTTTGTCGTCCCTTAGTAGTTCATCTTCTCAGTATTCCCTTACCTGCACTTCCTGGTCTTTCATCGATTGGGCCTGGGTTATGCGCTCATAGGACGCTGAGAAATATCAGAATATCCTGGGACTCTATCACTGGTAAGTGAACTGCATATGTTGGGAAGTGACATGCATTAATGTTCTTGACTACTGTTTAGTTCTTGAGGAGTAAGACCAGTCTTATTTGTTATCTCTTTTGTTTAGCTTCTCTGTGGGACCAGCTCCCCACTACCACGCTACCTGGTGTCATCTCTGGGGAAAGAGTGGTGGTCACTCTATGCGTTATTCCCCTTACTTTTGGTTAGCAGCGTCTTGTGAGTGAGTTACTATACCTCCTCCAGGAGTTGTTGTCTAAAGGTGGGGGGGAACTAATTTCTTTGCTCCTGTGGAATCTCACGTGGATTGGACTTCAGACCCGACAGAAAGTCAAGCCCAAGAGTTATTTCCACCTGAGCAAAGATGAATACTGACGGGGCTAGCGCCCCTCTAGATCCCTCTCTCCACTCATCTTTATTAGGTCCCTCAGTAGAGGAACTTGCGGCAGTTCTAGTTGAATTGCAATCGGAGGTAGGGAGGTTAAGGTCTGAAAATCAGAGATTACAGACAGAGTTACTACAATCAAAGTCACAGAATTCAGTAGACCCTAGGAACCCTGGTACCCTTCCAAAGACCCGGAAAAGTTACATTCAGCCTGCGCATTTTTCAGTTCCGTCCCATAGTCCCAATTCCTCCACAAGGGTAGATAGCAACATACCTCCTGTTCACTTTACTGTTCATACTCCCAGCCCAGTTCCACTAGCTATGCCAGAGAGGTTCAACGGAGACAGTGCTAGATTTAGCGTCTTCATGAACCAATGTCAGCTACAGTTCCTGTGTAAGGCGGCATCGTTTCCAGACGACGCTGCTAAAGTAGCCTTTGTTATATCTTATTTAGCAGGCAATGCTGCAGATTGGGCTGTTCCATTGGTAGAAAACAACGATCCATTATTATATGACTTTATGCTATTTCAGGATAAGATGAAGAGTCTTTTTTCAAAACATACCTTTATGCAGGCCAGCGATAATGCTCTTCTCAATCTTAGGCAGGGATCCAAGGACCTACTTACGTATATAACTAACTTTAATAGGCTGGTAGCTGAAACGCATTGGCCTGAGGAAAAAAGAACCTCTCTGTTTTATCGAGGGTTAAACGATGAACTTAAAGATTTGTTGTCTCAAATAGTAGATCCTCCTGATGACTGCTCTGCCTTCATAGATATGACGGTCAAGTTGGATCATAGACTCCATGAAAGGAAAGGGGAAAAATCACGTCTTACTCTTTCTAAATATATGTTAAAACCTGAAAAGAAAGACATTAAAGACGTTGCTGAGCCTATGCAGATTGGAGGACTGAGGAGTCCGCTGTCTGCTGAAGAAAAAGACAAGAGGAGAAAGAACAATCTCTGTTTATATTGCGGGAAAGGAGGACATTATGCTCGTGAGTGTCCAATCAGACCTCGTTCCGTTGCTAAGAAAATCGCAAGTAGTATTCTTCCTACTTATATGGAGGAAAACTAGAAGACTTGAAGAAAGCAGAGACCAATTCTTCAAGTGTTGTCTTTTCTACGGTCTCTACCACAAAGAAAATCCTTCCCCTAGTACCAAGACACTTTACCTTGTCCATTACTTTGGTGATATCTCCTCAATGTCGAAAGAACATGTCTATATTATTGGACTCAGGGGCCACAGGGAATTTTCTTGATATTCAGTTGGCCCGAGATGTCGGAATCCCTTTCTTATTGAAACCTCATCCTGAACCGGTGAGAGCGGTAGATGGGTCTGAGTTATCATCTGGATTGATTACCTATCAGACTCCCCCGATTGTAATGGTGTGTAATAACGGACATTCAGAATCTATAGTCTTTGATCTTATAGACACCCCCAATTTCGGCGCTATCCTGGGGGTTCCCTGGCTACAAGTTCACAATCCCCAAATAGACTGGGTGACTCGAACAGTGACACTAAAATCTCATCATTGCATGATAAACTGTTACCAAGAAGCAAGTGAATGGAATAGTTCGCTTTGCTGTGCGGTACATATAATGTCCACAGTTCCTGACCTTCCGGCGCACTATGAGGAATACCTAACTGTCTTTGACGAAGTTAAAGCCTCTGCCTTACCTCCGCACAGAAGCTATGATTGTCGCATTGATTTAGTACCCGGAGCAACCTTGCCAGTTAGTCGTATTTATGCCCTAACTGCACCTGAAACTGAATACTTGCAGAAATACATCGAAGAAATGCTGGAAAAAGGGTTCATACGTCACTCTACATCTCCAGTGTCCTCTCCCATCTTTTTTATTCCAAAGCGAGAAGGGGGTCTTCGAGCGTGTTTGGATTATCGCGCCCTTAACAAAGTCACCATAAAGAATAAATATCCCCTACCACTTATTTCAGTTCTTTTGGATCAGGTACGAGGAGCTAAGATCTTTACCAAAATAGATCTTAGAGGAGCCTACCATCTCATTCGTATTAAACATGGAGATGAATGGAAAACAGCATTCCGTACCAAATTTGGGTTATTTGAGTACTGCGTAATGCCGTTTGGTCTTTGTAATGCTCCAGCGGCATTTCAATTTTTTGTTAACGAAATACTAAGAGAATACCTTGATGTCTTCGTGATCGTCTATATCGACGATATCCTGATTTATTCACAAACAGAACAAGATCATATTATCCACGTTACAAAAATCTTGAAAACACTGAAGGAAAACCAATTATTCGCCAAACTTGACAAGAGCACCTTCCATACCACCAGAGTGGAGTTTCTAGGATTTGTGATATCTCCTGAAGGCGTACATATGGACCCCAAAAAGATAGAAGCCTTGGTTAACTGGTCTAGTCCCTGTACAGTAAAAGAGGTGCAATCTTTTATAGGTTTTGCCAATTTTTACCGCAGATTTATAGATCACTTTTCTGAATTATTAACACCCATTACTCGACTTCTGCGGAAAGGAGTACAGTTTGAATGGAATCAAGAAGCAGAACGAGCCTTCTGCATTTTAAAGGAACGATTCACTACCGCTCCTGTCATCAAACATGCTGATAATACGCAACCTTATTACGTTGAAGCAGACGCTTCTCAGTATGCGGTGGGAGGAGTTCTCTCTCAGAGAGATACTAACACAGGACGCTTGCATCCTGTTGCTTACTATTCTAAAACCCTATTGCCTGCTGAACAGAACTACACAATTGGAGAACGTGAACTATTGGCCATCAAGCTTGCCTTCCAGGAGTGGAGACACTATTTGTTAGGATCCCCACATATAGTTACCATCTACTCTGATCATAGAAATCTCCAATATTTTCGGTCAGCACGAGCACTTACTCCCCGTCAAATGAGATGGGTTTCATTCTTTAGTGAGTATGATTTCGTTATCACTTATCGCCCTGGATCTCAACATGGCAAGGCAGATGCACTCTCTCGACTTGGTCCAGAGAAAGTTGCCTCTCCTGAATGTTATCCCCCTTTTTTTCTGACAAAAAAATTATAGGGGTAGAATGCCATGGGGACGTCACTCCCTTGGGGTTTATAGACAAACTAAAAGAATACTACTGTACCATCCCTTCTGAAGAATGGGAAAACGATCCCCTGAATCAGATCAGAGACCAGTTGTATTATCACGAAAACAAATTATACATACCAACTGTTGCATTGCAAAAACAACTATTGCTCTGGTGCCACAATAGCTCACTGGCTGGACATCCAGGGAGTAGCAAAACCCTCAAGATCTGTCAGAGATGGTTTTGGTGGGAAGAAATGGCCAAAGATATTATAGCCTTTGTCAATTCGTGTTCCACCTGTGCTCGACAAAAAGCCTCACATTGTGCTCCGGCCGGGTTATTGAGAACCACTGCCGTTCCCCCTTCCCCCTGGCATTCCATTAGCATGGATTTTATTACAGATCTCCCGAGAAGTCAGGGATACAACACCATCTTTGTAGTGGTAGATATGTTAACCAAGATGGCCCATTTTGTCCCTCTAAAAAACTTACCCACATCCAAAGAATTAGTGCATATTTTTCTAGAACATGTAATCAGATTACATGGTCTTCCTTCGATAATCATTTCAGACAGAGGGGCCCAATTTGTGTCCAAATTTTGGCAAGGCATGTGTAAGACACTGGGTATAGATCACAGACTCTCCACCGCTTATCATCCCCAAACCGATGGTCAAACCGAAAGAACTAACCAGACTTTAGAACAATATTTACGTTGTCTGTTAGCCACAATCACAAGTGACTGGTCCCGAGCTCTCCCTATGGCTGAATTTGCCTATAACAATTCCACACATTCTTCTACTGGTGTGTCTCCTTTCTTTTTCACATTAGCACAACACCCTAAATTCCTGCCTATTTCTCTTCCCTCAGAATTAGAGAGTATCCCTGCTCTTAAAGATCATCACAAAGTTCTTTTGTCCAACTGGGACAACGCAAAAAAAGAATTACACCGAGCCAAAGAAGCCATGAAACTACAGGCTGATAAACACAGACGTCCTGAACCTGCTTATCAAGTAGGAGACAAGGTGTGGTTATCAACTAGAAATCTGAGATTGAGAGGCTCTAAAAAATTACAACCTAGATACATAGGTCCTTATCTGGTAAAGAGAGTAATAACACCTGTTACAGTACACCTGCAGTTGCCAGACGACATGCAAATACACCCTGTATTTCATTGCTCCTTAGTCAAAAGATACATACCCCCTCTAGTCCCTGAGAAGCCTCCTCCCCCAATAATCATAGAGGGTGAAGAGGAATATGAAGTGAACATGATTTTAGATTCCCGCAAACACAGAGGCAAAATACAGTACCTCATTGATTGGGTAGGCTATGCCCCAGAGGATAGGTCCTGGGAGCCTGCTGAAAATATTCATGCCCCTGTGTTGATTCGCAGATTCCATGCACTCCATCCTTCAAAACCCCGCCCCGGGAATAGGCCTTTGGGTGGGAGAACTGTTAGGATTTCGGCAGCAGATGCCCTTGTAGGAGAAATGTCGGTACCTTGATGCATGTGTACTTCCCTCGTTAGTTCACAGTGTGAGTTCTTTTGTGACGACCCCTACCTGCTATAAGAGGCCGTCTCACCCAATTGCCAATGCTTGACTTACTATCCCTAACTAGTGACCACGCCCCCTTCGAGCTCGGAGTTGAGTACCTGCTCTTTGGATTGATTCCTGGTATCCGGCTTGAACTCTTCTATCCCGAGTTGCCTTGTCTACTTCTGCTATCCATCAGAAGTTCTGTTCCTTCCCTGACGAGCGTGTGTCTCGCTGATCCGCTCCTCTCCCCACGGAGCCGGCCAGCGTGCCACGCCTTCCTTTGCTGACCTGCCTTCGTGAAAGCGTCTGTGCCGCTGATCCGCTCTTTTCCCCACGGAGCCGGCCAGCGCGTCACGCCATCTATTGCCGACCCACCTTCGAGAAAGCGTGTGCGCCTCTGATCCGCTCCTCTCCCTACGGAGCCGGCCAGCGCGCCACGCCATCTTTTCCTGTCCCGCTTTCTTGAAAGCGTGTGCGCCGCTGATCCGCTCCTCTCTCTACGGAGCCGGCCAGCGCGCCACGCCATCTTTTCCAGTCCCGCTTTCTTGAAAGCGTGTGCGCCGCTGATCCGCTCCTCTCCCTACGGAGCCGGCCAGCGCGCCACGCCGTCTTTTCCTCTCCCGCTTTCGTGAAAGCGTGAGTGCCGCTGATCCGCTCCTTTCCCTACGGAGCCGGTCAGTAATTCTTGGAATCCCCACTCCCCTTAACAAACTAGGGGACTCTCCCTCTTTTTGAATCACCCAACGTGACCTTGAGTGGTTGTGGAAGTGAGTGGTTGTGTTTGTCGTCCCTTAGTAGTTCATCTTCCCAGTATTCCCTTACCTGCACTTCCTGGTCTTTCATCGATTGGGCCTGGGTTATGCGCTCATAGGACGCTGAGAAATATCAGAATATCCTGGGACTCTATCACTGGTAAGTGAACTGCATATGTTGGGAAGTGACATGCATTAATGTTCTTGACTACTGTTTAGTTCTTGAGGAGTAAGACCAGTCTTATTTGTTATCTCTTTTGTTTAGCTTCTCTGTGGGACCAGCTCCCCACTACCACGCTACCTGGTGTCATCTCTGGGGAAAGAGTGGTGGTCACTCTATGCGTTATTCCCCTTACTTTTGGTTAGCAGCGTCTTGTGAGTGAGTTACTATACCTCCTCCAGGAGTTGTTGTCTAAAGGTGGGGGGGAACTAATTTCTTTGCTCCTGTGGAATCTCACGTGGATTGGACTTCAGACCCGACAACAGGGAAGCCTGTAGAGCACTGCGGGTGGCACGCAGACACCCGCGCTACCCCCTGGGGATGTTCGCCTCTTCAGTCGGCCGGGGCTGCTCCTGCTGCTGCGGAGGCCACCCGAAGCTGGAGGAACCGGTAAATCCGCCATACCGCCGTGCGGCCCAGTGCTACACTCCCACACCCCTGTCTCCTGACTGGCATTACAGGGGGCATCTGCACATCTCAAGGACTTGGGGGCCGCTGACAGAAGTGGCAGGGAACCCTCGGCTGCCGATGCTGTGAGACCAGATGGACTGGAGGTCCCCCTGTGAGAGCACACCCGCGTAGGCACCACCAGGATCGGAGGAGGAAGCCCGGGCCTCTACAGCCACAGAGGCTTGAGTGGCAGCCTGGCTGAGTGGCACCAGCACTGGGCACGTGGGAGCCAAACCCACCTTGTCACTCCCTGAAGCGAAACCTCAAGACTGTTGAACTGGTAAACATGGGACAGCAGCTGGGGCAGGTGCAGGCCTTAGACGAGGAACCAGCACAGGCCGGCCGAACCCAGGGGCATTCCTGCTTAACCCTGACACACAGCGGGGGCGTTGTCTGGGGATGCCCCGATACAGAACCCCACTTCACTATGGCAGAGGGTGAGCGAAGGTACACAGAGCAAAGCGAGAGCCCGGTGGCAGTGGTGGGGGCTCCTGGAGGTGAGCCACAGAGGCGGCTTATTGGAACTTGCGACATGGGGGGTCGCGCCACCTTGAGAACGGTGGGCACAACAGCAGTTTTTTACTTGGTCCAGGGGGCCCGTAGAACCAGGGACCAAACCAGCAAAACAGGAACCGGGGCACAGAATCAGATGGGTGTCCCTCAACAAGTGTGCTGCGGGGAGAGAGCAAATAGACAAGATCTCCGCCAGAAGTGATCTTTAGAAGCAGACCCCAATTGCTGGTGGGGCCTCTTCACTGGCGGCCGCTGGCCCCCCGTGGGCGATGTGCATTAGACCTGTGGCCCCTGCCAGGACCAATCGAGACATCCCTACCACTCCCTCCGACCTAGCGGAATCTAGTGGTAACCGGTGGCAGGACCCGGGATCACGCACCATACACACACGCCTGAACTCTTGTGCGGAGCGTCAGAGACAGAGGTACTCTCCTTGACCGGTTTTTGGGGGGAAGCCCTGGGTACCCTGAATGAACGGAGACAACACACGGCGGGACCAGTGGTGGAGGTCTGTTAGGGGAATGTCCCCCGTGGCTCTCCCCAGCTGGCGCGGGCCTGCATAATTGAGAGCTGCGCCGGGAGATCGCATCCCCCAGTGGCCCTGGTGGCTTTACCCCTTGCTATACCGCGCTCTAAGGCAGCCAAAGACAATTCGGTAATGTCTCTCTGGAGCAAGACTCCACAGCCAGAAGTGGCGTCGCACCCCCCAACCCAACCGCCTGAAGCTGCGGGAGGAATCATCGCCCGATCACCCAAGGGTATATGGACCACTTCTTACAAGAAATACGGACCGACGTCTCCTCAGTTAAAGAAGAGTTCAAATAGGGCCTCCATGACATCCAGAGATAGAGTGGATGACCTAGAGCGGATGGTCGACGCTCGATCAGAAGACCAGGAGATGCTGTGTAGAAGCATCAGTGCACTGGAGGATCAACATATCAAGCTGCAAACCAAGCAGGAGGACTTAGAAAACAGGAGCTGCCGCAACAAAATCTGTGTACGTGGGGGTGCCACCGGGAGCGCAAGGCACGAACATCATGACCTTTACAGCAGAACTCCTATAAGCGGTCCAAGGTGATGAGGACGCATCCACACCTGCCCTGGATCGGGCTCATCAAGTTGCTGCGAGGACGGGACGAGTAGACAGCGGACCGGACATTTTAACCAGAGTGCACTTTTTCATGGAAAAGAAAGCGATTATGCAAGCAGCTAGGGGCAAGACAGAGCTTAAATTTCAAGGCCACACGATACGACTTTACCAGGATCTCTTCCCTGTCACCCTCTGAAAACGCTGCGATTTCAAACCTATCACAGACAAGCTGTGCGCCCATGACATCCGCTACCAGTGGGGCCACCCCTTTGCACTTCTGTTCCAGTGGGAGGGCAGATGCTGCTCACTACACTCGCTGGTGGACGCTAGGGCACTACTGGGGCTGCCGGATGGGCCTCCTACAAGGGATGAGCCACCCCACCCGGGCTCCTGAGGACGTGATCTTAAACCTAAATGGGCTATGGTCCCTCAGCGTCGATCTAACCGGCAACACGCGGAACTATCCTCCCAAGACGCCAAGAAAGACATCCTTAACCATCTACGTACTCTCAGCAGGGGAGCCTCCCCTTTACACTCGACTGCTGCCTCTGTCTCATCACATGGCGACATAAAGGTTGACACGAATACAGTGCTCCACCACATGCCCCTCATATTGAACTACCATTGACGAAGATGGGCCTCGGGGGGGGGACGTGGAACCTTGATGATCGGATTCTGTTGTCCCTCCTACGCTGCTGATGGCCACCCCCACAGACTTTCCCTTCTAGAGGGTGACTCCTCCAGCGGGATTGGAGCAATTTGGTGTTGATCTCTGCATACAGAAGAAGTCCTAGTTGGGCCCTGTTGGTCTCCTGCTGTTATGTGTTGTATTTTGTTTTTTATTGCAGGTCGTACACTAAGTAATGTAGGGCAAAGGAGTGGGGCTACTTATTGCTCTAAGCGGTTGGGAAGGGATGGAGCTGGAGATGGCGAATAAGACCCGGACCCGGGATGGGCCTATCACAGGGCGGCAATCAAGCGGGGCAAATGTGCAGGGACTAACCACAGCAAGGGTAGGGGGCCTAGGAAGCTGGGATAGCCTTTCTCTCCCTGGTCAACCTGTGTACTTCCACCCCGCTGCCACTCCATCCAAACAATCCCCCCAGTGTGCCCGTTGACCACTTACTCACCATGGGTGATCTCAAGCTGTTCTCCTTAAACGTGTGGGGCCTAAACTCCCCGAACAAGTGGAAACAAATTTGGCACTATGTGTTACAACATGATCCAGATGTCCCAATGCTTCAAGAGACCCACCTGGTAAAGGCTGACCTTCACCGCATGACACACCCAAAATATCCCAAGCGGCACTGGGCATACACCACTTCTAAAATATCAGGAGTGGGTATCCTCTGTAAAGCTAGCTTTTGCACCTCTGTAGTTAAAGAGACCCGGGATAGGGAGGGCAGTTACCTGTCGCTTCAACTACTCCAGGGACAACAAAAACTGACACTGCTCAACCTATACGCTACAAACACTTCTCAGGACACGTATATTAGACGCATCTTGCAGGAGCAGCTAGATGGAGTGGAAGACGACATTATAGTCTGCGGGGACTTCAACATGGTTTGGGACCCCTCCTTAGACAGAAGTACTGTGACATTCCAGAACATGGGGCTATGTCTGCGAACCTTAAAAGGGACATTGAGGGCTGCAGGCTGATCGATGCATGGCGGTATAAGCACCCAGGCGTGAGGGATTCCTCCTTTTACTCACACGCCTCCTATTCACGCATAGATTATGCCTTTGTCACCCCTTCTATCCTACACCGCCTTCACACGGTGGAAATCTCAGATATCTCTATCTCTGACCACGCCCACTTAGTGCTCACCTGGAATACCGGTACGCCCCACCCTGAGCACACCCTGCGCTGGCGCTTACCCCCACATCTTCTGCGCGATCCCGTGGACATAGAAGAGTTACCCAAGGGCATCACAGACTATTTTCGCCTCAATACACTACCTGAGATCTCCCTGCATACACATTGGGATGGGTTTAAAGCCACCATCAGGGGCACAATAACGACAATCGCAATAGCACGGGGCGAGAGATGACACTGGTAGAATCTAAACTTTCAGCGGAGATTAAACAACTGGAGTGCCTGGACAAGGCGGCCCCCACCCAAAGAACCAAAAGGCAATTGGCCTTGCTGCACGGTCAATTGCGCGCCCACTGCACAGGCAAAGCAGAGCGTACCCTTCTGTCCCTTCATCAGAGATACTATGAGGGTGGCGACAAAGTAGGGAAACTCCCGGCCCATAAGCTGCGGCACCAGTGTGCTAAGTCACACATTGCTAAGCTACAAGTAGGTAGTACGGGATGGGTGACTGCGGAAAAGGACAAGCGAGATGCTTTCTGAAACTACTATCAGCAACTGTACTCTCGTGAAGACCCCTCCCCCACACGGCTTCGCTCATTCCTCTCTGAGTGCGACTGGGAGCCCTTACCTCCACACCACTCTACCCTCTTATATAATCCCATCATGGCAGAAGAATTGCGTGATGTGGTTCGGGACCTCCCCCTAGGTAAAGCTCCGGGGCCAGACGGGCTTCCGGTACACTTCTACCGCCTGTTTCTTCCCCAGCTGCAAGACCACCACCTACGCTTGTTCAATTCTTTTTCGCAAGACACTGGTCTTAACCCCACAATGGCGGAGATCTCTCTTATACCTAAAGTGGGGAAAGACCCAGCACAATGCTCCTCATACCACCCAATAGCCCTCCTCAATATGGATGCCAAGCTTTTTACTAAAATCCTAGATACCCGACTCGACTCGTATCTTCCAGGCCTCAATAACCCCGACCAGGTGTTTTTTTTTTCACCAGCGACAAGGAGCCAATAACGTCCGGCGTATAGCCCATTTAGTAAAAAAAAACACGCCGACTTGATATTCCCGCCTGTCTTCTCTCGCTTGATGTGGAGAAGGCATTTGATAGGGTAGATTGGACATTTCTCCAAGCGGTATAACACAAAATAGGCCTGGGGCAGGCCTTTATCTCCAAAGTCATGGCATCTTACGTAGCTCCGACCGCCTG
Source organism: Calotriton arnoldi (assembly GCA_963921515.1). Taxonomy (NCBI): domain Eukaryota; kingdom Metazoa; phylum Chordata; class Amphibia; order Caudata; family Salamandridae; genus Calotriton; species Calotriton arnoldi. Next base: position 1,774,425 of record CAWUFW010000290.1, read on the forward strand.
CATCCGAGTGAACGGGAGGGCTACGAGTTTAATCTCCCTGCATCGAGGCACACAACAGGGATGTCCACTCTCACCCCTGCTCTTTGCGCTGGCAGTACAGCCCTTTGCTATCCGCGTACGGGCTCGGAGGGGATTAAAAGCATATCCTTTTACGGCCAGGTGCATAAGATCAACCTGTTTACAGACAACCTCCTCCTTACTCTCACCCAGCCCGCCACCTTGCTCCCTAGCGTTGTAGAAAACTTGCAGACCTTTGGGGCCGTCTCTGGCTTCAAGATCAATATTTGTAACTTGTTCGTCCTTAATCTTAACATTTCGGCCCAAGAGGTAAAAGCACTACAGAGCGTGACTCCCTTTCAGTGGTCGGCAGATTCCATCAAATATTTGGGCCTCCACATCACACCCACTCTTTCAACATGGTCCCGGATCAACTGGTCCTCCCTTCGTTGCTCGATCCTGACGGATCTGCAGAGGTGGAAACCTCTCTATATCTCCTGGCTAGGACGTATCAACGCTATTAAAATGAACATCCTTCCGTGGGTCCTGTACATTTTCCAGACACTGCCCACATCGATCCCACAGGAGGATATCCAACGCCTTCAGAGGGATCTACGTACCTTTATTTGAAACGGGAAGCAACCCCTTATAGCTCACTCACTACTGATGCGGCTGCATGATGGGGGGGTTTGGCATGCCCAAACTTGCTGGAATATTACTGGGCGGCGCATTTGAGATTTATCACCAAGTGGGTTGTGCGCGAAAGTGAAAAGCACTGGTTTCACATGGACCGAGCAGTGGCGTGCCGGCCCCTGTGGGATCTTGCTTGGCTGCCCAAACGAGCCCACCCGCCCAGCGCTTACGTCGCAGCCCCGACCAGGACGGTACTAGAAATCTGGGATAGAATAGCCCTGAAGAGGCTCACCTCATTCCCATCCCCCAATACCTCCATAACACGCAACTCTGACTTCCCCCCTGGGCCTGTCGACACCTGCATTCCCCATCTGGGCAGATGGAGACTGCTGGACCCTAAGGGACCTGTTTGTGGGAGGCACCATGAAGTCTTTTGAGGACTGTAGGACTGAATTTGCACTCCCAGCCACCGCACGGCTCCAATACCTCCAGTTGTGGCATTGGACATTGCACCCAGGGGTGCATGCAGCGGCTATTTGCCCCCTCCCCCTTTTTGAGAAGCTAGTACGTGCTTTCAATGGCACTAGAGGGTTGATCTCCAAACCTTACCAGGTATTTCAACATTCGCCCCCCAGCCGCACACATAACTATTAAACCGCCTGGCACAATGCTACTCCCAGGGAATAACCACCAAGCAATGGGAAACACTAAGGCGCGATATCACTAAAACATACTGCAGTCTCTCCGCTCGTGAGACTGCGTACAAATTGATGTTCCAATGGTATCATACGCCTGCCCATCTAGCAGCTATTTATCGCACTGTCCCTAGCATATGCTAGCGCTGCGGAAAGGAAGAAGAAACCCTCTGCCACATATAGTGGTCATGCAAAGTGATTACTACCTACTGGAAGGAGGTCCTGGGGCACATCAAGGGCATCATAGGCTTCCTGCTCCCACATTTGCACCACACAATTGTCTTAGGCATTACCCCTCCCCCCCTTCCCCCCCCCGGCATCACTGCTATGACGCACGCTGACTGGGCTCTGGTAAGCTATTTACTGTTAGCTGCACGGCAGCTCATAGCCTGCACCTCGAAGCAAACATCACCCCCCTCTGTGGCACAGTGATTTGCTAGGGTGTGGCCCCTCCTGGTGATGGAACAGCTATCTCCCAGCTTAGCCAACACAGACAAGAAGTTCCAACATGTATGGCAGCCACTACCTTATGCGCATTGAATTTACATGCTTCAATCCCCCAAAACTCAGGGCGCTCCAGGTTGTTGGCCCCAAGTGACGCACAACCTCTCTCAGCCATTCTGGAGTCCATCACGCACTGTGGGTACCCGGCTACCACCCCCCCTGTGCATTGCATGATGTTACATCCCTTCAGCATCCTATACTTGGGAGTACTTTTCGACCTGCATAAGCCTTGCTCATTTGATGTTTTTAGTTTATCACGCAGATGTTATCCTATTCTTAGATGCCATCACGCACCTGACTGCTCTGCCATAACGGGCATAAAACCCATTAACACTCCCATAGCCGGGTGATGGATGGAGAAACAGCTATTGGGGTTTACCGCACAGACTGGACCTATTTCATATTGCTATATGCTGCCTCTTAAGGGGAGTGATGGCCACATGTTTAGCTTTATATCTATCAAGATGATGAACCGCCATGTGCAACATGTATACAGATCTCCCCTTGCAGATCACCCGTAACGCTGGATATACCGAAATGAACGCGGTCGGCCTGATGTGGTTGTAGGCGACTTGCTGTGTATCGCTGTATGCAATGTTTTTTTATTCCATTTGACATGGATACGCAGCCGGCCCGACCTGGGTTGTAGGTGATGCGCTGTGTTTCATAAAGATGGTTTTGATGATAACAATAAAACCTAAAAACAGAAAGAAAAAAAGAAATGCTGACCAAAATAAAGCTACTAATAGAAAACTGCAAACCCCGTAGCTGGAGGGGACTCTGTTATGATTCGCAATGTACCCCAATATAGGCCTGGGTAGTCACCTAACCTTTCACCTACATTTACCCTGCCATTGTACTACATAAGGGTTTTGGTGCTGACCTTTTACCTAGTTAGGTGCTGCATAAATGTAGTGTGGTTTCCCTGAAAACTAGCCTCATTTATATGCATGAGGATTCTCAGAATCACAGCAGGATTACCATCTTCTTCACAGTAACTGTGTATAAGGTTCATCACTATCGTCATCCTCGGCCGATATGACACAGCAAGGTAGAACCCCTATGGGTACCTTTTGGGTATTATAAGCATCACATCTTTGCTGGGGCAGGCAGAGGAGAAAGACTTCCATGCTGACACACTGACTCGAGACGCTGAGGTTCCTGCACGCAGACACTCCAGCACGCAGTGGTCTGACATCCCTCGCTGGGTGTCCATCTCCAGACCAAGATGGGGTTCTTCGTTCTCTCACTTCAGGTAATGGGGTTGGCTTTGTTCTAGGGGGATTCTTGGCAATACACCTACATACATGCTAGGTACATTTAGGTACATCTAATTAGAGTTAGCATGGTAGGAGTACGCACTATTGCTGTCATGTATCTATATACCTGCATATATCCATTGTTTTAGCACTATGGTAGAATTCTACCATCTATTTACTCTGTTGGTGCTTATAACCGTATATATCTGTTTCTGTCTTATGGTTGTTGCAGCACACATATTTTACACTAGAATGACGCTGGTTCAATAAATGCTTATTGAAACCGTCCCATCTTTTATTCTGTGTATCTCTCTGAGACAAAGTGAGCACGAGTGACTGAGCGAAAAGTACTGTACTGTTTCCACGATCCCTAAGGGGTCAGGGTTGTCATGTTCGATAGTTGCCAGAAACGTTTCTCTCCTTGGTATGAGGGGTTCATAGTGGCACTGTGAGCTAGCTCGTATATAGGCGAACATATCGGGTAGAGGTGTCTGGACTCAGTCCGGACACCGATCCCACAGATTATGTTGTCTAAACGCGCAGATCCTATATAGATTTATAGGAACTACATGACATGGCGCCGCCAACGTTGGTTTGGTTCTTATTTAATGGTCAAATCTGAGCAGTTCAGTTGTGCTGTTCTCAGAGACTCCTACTCATATCTACCCAAAGACGTCTGGAGTGGGAAGGGAAAAAATCCGCTGCAGCTGAGTAGGCAGATCCTATGTATTGGCTGTAGGTTTATTCAAGCTTGAACGATTATAGTTTCCCATTGTGCATAAAACCTTATCTCATTTTCCTTGAAACTCTTTCAACAATGTCTGTCAAAGAGAACGCTGCCGTAGCATCACATGCGATTGCAGCGGGGGATGGGGAGCCGGAAGATGCAATAAAGATTTCAGAAAATGTCAGAAATGCACTTAGTTTAAAACTAGCAGACTATGGAGCCCCAGCATTAGGTGGGACTGTAACATTCGTGATTGAGACACACGAGTCATTCAGGACGGAGGTATTCTATTCGTGGGTCAAATTCCCACCTGCAGACGCACGCACAAAAACATTTAATTCTAACACTCCAGATGAAACACCAGAAGAATACTGTCTGTACAAGGACATTGAAGTTCCGCTCAGTTACCAAGAGCATATAAACTGGTTTAAAGGCGCCCTCCCACTCACCACAGAAAAAGTAAGACTCGGTCCGCTCAGCAGAGACGGAGTGACTTGGCCGGTCCTAGCGGCTTACACTCCGCATCCAGACATTGACACATTGCCAATGGCAGACTTACGTCCACTTCACAAAGAAATAATAAAATTTTACAGAAACTTGACACAGTTCGTTATAAGAACACTCACACTTCCACCTACAAGGGTTACACCAGCAGGTCAACTACAAGGGACTGCAACTAAAATCACCCCACAAACGCTGAACGCGGTTATGGGAAGAATGCCAACTAAATATGAGCAAATGCCATTCTGGATAGCACAGAAAATCACACAGTTAGAGGCAGTGTTTCTATACACAGGCCCACAAGAAAAACACAGAGTACTGACAATATGCTTGCCGATGGGGATAGCTCCTCCAATACAGGATTGTACCTCTTGAGGTACAGTCTTTGCTGCCATCTACACCAGAACTCATGGTATCCCCTCAATAGCTGTGATACCAGAAGCAGTAAAACAAATACAGACTGAGTATGGAGCAGAACCTGCTCTGAACTTGGGGATGAAGTTATTAGGCAATTTTTCCCAGGTATCTACAATTATGTTAGCAAACATTAAAGGGGAGGCAGCAGCGGTGGCTATACGCCAACGCCTGAGGGAATGCACACATGCACAATAGGAGCAAGAATTATCTAAAATTATCTAAGATACATACGCTGAATTAGGTAGAGATAATTTGGGAGCTAGTGCTACAAAACCACAAGTAATGGGTAGTACTAAAAAGGATAACTCCAAGCAAGCACCTGATTCTTCTAAGAAGAAATGGGATAATACACAACTGAAAAATAGAAAGAATAGATCACAATCTAGGGGTGGGTCTCCTCAACAGGAGCCATCGGAAAGGAGGTATAACTTTAGAAATCGTGATAACATTAAAAAAACCTGACAGGTATCAGGATACTGATACACGTTCCACTTGTTCCTTTCAGGGTTCATCAAAAAACTCCGAGAGGGAAGGACGGTCAGAACACAGATCAGAAGAACAAACAAAGTCCAGAGATATGCATCGTACTTAAGACTATAATATCAAAAAAGAAGATAAACCAAAATCAAAACTTCAATTTAAAAAGAAGAAAGTAGCTGGCCTTAAAGTAAGAAATGCCCAGGCTACTGAGGACTCAACTTCGGAATGGGGGGGGGCGTGGTCTGCAGCCCATGATGGTGGTCGCTTAAGCGACGAGCTCCGGGCCGGGGCTTTGAATCCGTTTCATTATCCGTCATTCCCTACCTTGTCAGACGGTGTTTCCAGCGGTGATGATCTGTCCTTACTGGCGGGCTGCCTCGACGGGGCTCTGCGGACGCCTATGACCCCTGCGGAGTGAACTTAGGGACGGCGGCGCTTCTCGGCCTTTCCTGCGGCCTGCTGGGAGATTGGAGCCGCGGACTGCCCTGAGGGCTGGCTGGGCTGTGAGCGCCTGCTCCCGGCCGCGGAGGTAACTTTGTTTCCCGGCCCCGGGGCCTCCGCACCCTCTCTGCTGCTCATTGATTTTGCCTGCACCCTGCCCGGGCTTGTTGGTGGGCTCCGGATCGCTGCTGCCGCCGGAAAGAACGTGCGACGCACCGGTGTGCTGGTGCTAAACTGCCCGCCGTAGTGGGGACCCCCGGGGGAGGCCCCTGTTGGATACAGGACCGCTTCGCGCCACGGATTGGTGGCGGGTCCCCTACTGTGCCCGCGTTGCTCTACTAGACTGAGGGATAGCAGGGGGAGCTGGACTGGTGCTCCCTGCTTCCCCCCCCGCAATATCGAGGTGAGCGCTACTGTTGGGCACGGGGCCTACGTACATCGCCCTCTGCACCTGGCGACACCTTGGGATCTCCGGGCTACTTGATGGACTGGCTAGGCCCGGGACTGGTTGGTGTGTCCCTACTACCTCCCAACCTGATAGCTGAGGCGGGGCGGCCTATTCTTGCTTGAGGGGGCCCTTTCGCGCCACTTGTTAGTGGCGGATTCCTGGCTGGACCTGTGCTGACCCGCGCTGTGCTGGGGTTGGCGACACACCGAGGCGAGTACACTGCTGCATTTGGTGGCCCACCTTAGTGAAGTGGCTGGAGGAGCACCGGGCTGCACTGTGGGCTGCTTGGACTGCTTGGGCTCTGCACCCCGGGAACCGCATGATGCTTTCTTAAAGCCCTTTACTCCGATCCCTTTCCAGTGCGTTGGAGGAACCCACTGCTGCACTGGGTATCGGCTGCCTTACTCCGCCTGGGTGCCCCAGATTGCTACTGTGGTTGGTCTGTGTGGCATCCATTCCACTGACTTGTACTGCCGGTTAGTGGAGGGTGCTCGATATCTGGCGTGGCTCCTCCCCGGCTGCCCCCCTGACTGTGGATACGGCAGAGTCTCTGATATCTAATTGCTGTTGCCGAGTGTTTGCTGCATTGATCCACCGCGCCGCCGGCCATGGGCAGGGGAAAGCCTAGGGCGTCTACAAGGTCGGGGAGAGCGGGTTCTCTCTCTCCGCCTTCGGGTCATTCCTCCGCCCTTTCTCATCAAACGGACGTACGTGTAGGTACCAATGCTTCGGAGGACAAATTGGACATGATCTTGCGGGAGATCCATGATTTTCGTTCTGTGTTGGAAGCGCAACTGGGCGTGATCTCAGTGGATCTCAACTTATTGAAAGATGATCATAAGAAGCTTGTTGAGAAGGTTAAAACAGCGGAGCAGAAGGTGGACAGCATGGTACCACAAGCCCATGAAGAACAACTAAACCATATGCGCCAACAGATCGACTCCCTTCAGGCCCGGGCTGATGACGCGGAAGGCCGGGCACGCCGGAATAATCTCCGAATAGTAGGTCTGCCGGAGGGAACGGAGGGATCTACGCCCACGGAATACATAGAAAACTGGTTAAAGTCTAGCGTGGCCCCGATCGGATTGTCCGCACATTTCACAGTCGAGCGGGCACATCGTGTCCCTACACGTCGACCAATTCCGGGCGCCAACCCACGTCCCATCTTGGCCAGGATTTTGAATTTCAGGGACCGGGATCACCTACTGCAGGCGGCGAGGGACAATGGTCCATTGCAGATTGACAACGCAAAGATTTCCATATTCCCGGATGACACCCTGGCGGTTCAGCGCAGAAGATTTTCCTTTATGGAGGTGAAGGCACGAGCTCGGGCAGCGGGCCTGTCGTTTGCCTTATTGTTTCCAGCAAAACTGAAAATCCTCTACAATCAACGCTCCCTGTTTTTTGATACTCCTGACAGTGCGTGGGACTGGCTGGACAAGACGTTCCCCGATGTCCAGCCTATGAGACGTATGGACTCCTTGCTGCCAAAGACACAACGCCCCCCTCGGAGGCGTAAGAGAGGGCTTCTTACTCAAAGTTCGGCCTCCAGTCCCCTGATTCGTCAACAGGTGATGGAGGGCAGGCGAAGGGCATTACATACTGCCTCGACCTTCCGCACCACTCATCCGGCTATCAGCTCCAGTCCGTCTGAAGGATTGAATACAGACACTGATTCCGATGGCAGCGTTGCACTGTTTCCTTCTGTGACCACACAACTTAGCAATGATCCTCTGGCCTCTACTGGCTCTTAGTTCTATGACATGTACCCTCGTAAGGCACGCTCAGCCTTTTGTTGACTCTCGGTCCTGTTCAAAGTGCTGTTGTTCTACATATGCTCATTTACCCGAATGGTAGTATGTCATGAAAACTTGTCCGTCTGTCCGACAGGTGGGGGCGGTTTAGTAAGTCCCCTGGCCCGGCCCACGTTCTGGGCGTTTTCATGTGTTGTTTGCTGCTATAGTGTGGCTGTTGATAGTGTTGGCGACCTTCCCCCGTAGGCGTTAACATTTGTTGAATGTGAAGCATGTTAACCTTGTTTTCACGGTTTGGTCGAATGAAGTTTGGGCGTTGGACCCAGTATTGGGACATTGTTGAGTTATTTGTAACTATGCCGCATGGTCTGTGGGTTGTGGTTGGGGAGTGGTGGGTGGGGTTGGGATCCGGGGGGGTTTCTCATTATTTTTGGTGATGCCTGCTGTTAATTCTTATACTTTTGTCTCATGGAACGTTCGAGGTATGGGGTCCATTGCTAAACGGCACAGAATAGCTGCGCAATTACATCGTTGTAAAGCACACATAATATGCTTTCAAGAGACACATCTGATTCCCTCCGAGACTATGAAACTACACAGGAGATGGCGGGGTCAATTTTATGCAACTGCATATTCTGCCTTTTCTAGGGGGGCTGCCATCTGGATTCGGGCGGGAATCCCCGTTTCTCTTAGTGAGAGCAAAATTGACGACCAGGGCCGGTTTGTCCTCTTACTGGGATCGTTAGATGGTAGGCAGGTAGTTCTGGGGTCCCTCTATGCTCCGAATACGGATCAAGAGGCATTTTTAACACGGGTCTCCCGAGCACTTGCTGGCTGGTCCCATTTCCCGTGGCTCTTGGGTGGAGACTTGAATGCGGTGTTTGACGTATGTCTGGATCGTTCCCATCCCCCTTTATTTAACACTACGGCGAGGGCGCAGGCCGTGGCCTTGACACGTTGGGCACAAGGCTGGGATTTATTGGACGTATGGAGGGCTTTGCATGTGAACATGAGGGAATATTCCTTTTACTCTTACCCCCACAAGCTGCACACACGTTTGGATTACTTTCTTTGCTCCCCAGATTTATCCTCTTATATTACACACTGTGAGTACCTGGGCAAGACTATCTCTGACCATAACCCCATAGAGTTATTGTTGACTTGGGGCCGTTCCCCTGCTCCTATTCCAACGTGGAGAATGCAACCTATACAATTGGAAGACCAGGTGTATCGGGCCGCATTGTCTAAAGCTATTGAAACATATTTTGTGGAGAATGAGGTACTGCCTCGTCCAGATCTATTGAGTGGGAGGCCTTCAAAGTGACTGTACGTGGGGTCGCCATGGGGACTTTGGCGGGATCACGTAGGGAAACGATTAGGGACATAACTGACCTAGAGGGGGACCTGCAGGCTCTGGAAGTAGCGGCTCAGAGGAGTGCTGACGGCGTAGAGCCCCTGCAGTCCGCTAGAATTAAGTATGCTGAATTGCTGGAACGCTTACGTATGATAGATTTTAATGCCTATACGCTGCGCACACACTCCGAGGCGGATAGGGCAGGTACACTGTTGGCGAGACTGATCCAACATACGGTGAGTACTACTCCCATATTAGCTGTGAATACAATCCATACCACGATAGTTACCTCTCAGGGTGAGATCAATGCTGCGTTTCAGGAACATTATGCTCGTTTATATACCGCCCCAGGCTTGGATGTCTCGGCTCCCACACTCTCCTTCTTGACCAGGGTCCAACTTCCCACAGTTTCTGATTCGATTGCGAAGGACTTGGCAGTTCCGATTACTATTGCAGAGATCCGGGTGGCGATAAAGGCATTGGCCCGTAACAAAACGCCGGGCTCCGACGGCCTCCCTGTGGAGTTTTATTCAACTTTTGCGGATATGCTGATCCCTAGGTTGTTGCAACTTTACACTTCCTCCTTGGAAGACGGTGTCCTGCCCCCCACCGCTAGGGAGGCGATAGTCATGTCCTTGTTAAAACCTGATAAGGAACCGTCTGACCTCCTATCTTATAGACCGCTTTCTATTCTTAACACACAATACAAGATACTCAGTAAGGTTTTGGCATCGCGGCTCCTTCCCCTCCTTCCTGGATTGATCCATACGGATCAATGTGGATTCATACCCCAACGCAGCACCTCCCTGAATATAAGCCGACTCCATGCCCTTATGCACGCAGCGTCAGAAACTTCACCTCTTGCTGGTTGCTTGTCTTTAGACGTGCGTCAAGCCTTTGATACCCTAAGCTGGCCGTATATGCTAGCAGTATTGTCTAAATTCGGCTTACCCCAGTCATATTGTACATGGATTAAATTGTTGTATACTAGCCCTACAGCGCGCGCTAAGACGGGTATGACCATCTCCCCCTCTTATGCAATCTCCCGGGGTACGCGCCAGGATTGCCCCTTATCCCCCATGCTCTTTGTGTTAGCCCTCGAACCTCTTGCGCAATATCTGCGTCAGGTCATGGTCCCTTATGACATCCCCTTGCGTGGGGTGATACACTCTATATCACTGTACGCAGATGATATGCTGTTGTATTTCTGAGATTTAGATGCCAATAAACACACGATCGCTGCTGCCTTTTCTAGTTTTGGGGAAATTTCTGGCCTGTGTCTTAACGCCTCTAAATCAGTCGCCTTCTCCTTCTATCATACTTATGCTTCTCCCTTTTTACAATTTGGTCAGATGCAATTTAGAGTTGAACCTGTCACGTTTAAATATTTGGGAATTAATGTCTATAGATCCAACGCCAATACCATAGATGGTAATGTAGTGCGCACCATTAATTCGCTGCGCTCCCAGATCGCCTTTTGGAATACGTTGCCATTAACGGTGGCGGGCCGCTTGGCGGTGTCGAAAATGGTTATGTTGTCCCGCCTCCTTTATTATTATGTGAACTTACCGGTTGTCCTCCCGGCCTGGATTTTTAAAACACTTGACACACTGTTATCATCCTTGATATGGGGGACGGGCCGACGGAGATTGGCGCTGACTAAGTTGCAACTTCCTAGTGCTGCGGGGGGCATGGGGGCGCCTGATTTTAAAACATATTGTATAGTGGGACAATTACAGTGGATGGCATATTGGTTAGCGGGTAAGAATTTATTTGAAATTGGGTATTCCCTGGACTTTTTGAAACGTGGAACCCTTCAATCACAGTTATGCCCGGGTGCACAAAAGCTGCGTGATCCTCCTTATTTGCTGCAAGTTGCATTACATTATTGGAAACAGGCTAAAAGACAGGCAAAATTGCCATTTCCGTATACCCCGAACATCCCGCTCTGTGGACTGCCTACTAGGCGTGGGATAATCTCGATGAATCGAATTCAGGGGTGGACGCGAGAGGGGGTGGGGACAGTCGGGGATCTTTTCTTAGAGGGTCACTTGATGCCCCACGACGAGTTTGCACGTACTTATTCGGTGCCTGAAACCTTGTTTCTCACTTATGCTGCAATTGTGCGCTTTGCTCGGACTTACTGGTACATAGATCAGAGAGAACCCCAAACTTTTCAATTGCTGAAATCGGTACACGTTATGGGGCACGGTCGACACTTGGTGCGCTGGCTCTATCGAGGCTTGAGGGAACATTCACATATTCCATTATTGCATCATAGGCAGAAGTGGGACTTGATATTGGGGCGGGAGCTAGAGGACGGGGAATGGGCTCAAATGTTAGAGCACCCCCGGCGAGTCTCTCGTAATTGTCGTCTAAAAACGATTCAATTATTCATATTGCATAAAGCATACCTTGCCCCGGCAATGATACGAAAGATGTTTCCTACTGCGTCCTCGGCATGTCCACGGTGTAGAGCGCCTGAAGCTGATTTTCTTCATATGATATGGTATTGCCCGGTGCTGCGGGGTTTTGGTCGGAGATTGCCCAGGGTCTGGGGGAGTTGACAGAGCGCACAGCATGGGACACAGTTGAGGCCTGTCTCCTGGGACTTTTCCCCCTCCCTAGGAAGGCGAAATTGCTACGCCGATTTGCAGGTTTGACATTTTCATGCTAGCTAAGCGTATGATCACGCAGCACTGGAAGTCTACTTCAGCGCCCCGTGCAGGCTCGTGGCGTGAAGAGGTGGTCAGATGGGCGGTTGCCGAAAGGGAGGCTTTACAACGTGAGGAGTACAGGGGACTGCGGAAAAGGCCAATTTCTCTGGATTGGGCGCACCTAGTGGAACTGTTTAAGGCTGCTGTGGGGGATGACTTGGAAGACTCACAGATTGCAGTGCCAGAAAATGGTACAGATGTTTGACTGCTAATGGTATGATGCCTATGCTCACTCTACCCTCCTGCCTCCCATTCTTTTCCCTTCTCTCCTACTCCGCTCCCTCTAGCCTTCTCTGCCTTTTTCCCCTTCGGGGCCTCTTTTCCCCCCCCTCCCTTCCCCCTCCCCCCCCTCCTTGCGCACCCTTCCCTGATGATCTCACAAACACCAGATACAAGACCATCAGCTGAGTGTATAGTCTCTGTGGCGGCAAATGGGTTACTTGTTTAGTTTGGGGGTTGTTATGGGTGGGATAACTTGGGTGGGAGTTTCAAGGAGTACTGCGACTAGTCGATCATAATTGGGTCATTATTCAGAATACAAGTATACAGTTCGTATATTTACACTGCGAATATTGTTGCACTTTATATAGAGTGTAATCACTCACTATATGTTTTGCTCCAGAACACATGCAGAATTAATGCCAAATTGTTCTTGGAAATGTAACCAAATGCTTACTATCGACTGTGTACACATGTATATTATCTGCAGTACTCAATAAAGATATTTAAAAAAAAAAAAAAACTTCTGAATGGGGAATGGGGTCTGACGATGCTAGACAGCGCAGCAGAAGTAACAATAGCTCACCAGAACCTGATGGAATTTCTGGTGACAATGGCGTTGAATGAACATATCACGGTGGAGGCTCCTGATACTAGGGTAAGTGTCCCACACCTGTTATACGAAATAACACTCCAAATGGAGGGGGACAAATCCAGAAAAGTTAAAGGTCTCTTTTTGGAGAAACTGGGTTTTGGTTATGACATCCTTTTGGCTGAAAAAGATTGGCCACCTGAGTTTGAGATGGATTGCCAAAAAGGAGAAACAGTCATTTTACCAGCTTTTTCTGACCTCGTTCCAGAATCACTAAAACACTCATACACGCAGGAGTGGGCGGTAGCATTAGCTCCTGCATTATACCGCAACCATGTAGGGTGGGATGCTGAGTCACCTCACCATGTAATCCCAGTAAAAACTACTCCAACTCCACAGAGACAGTACCCAATAAAACATGACACGAAAAAGCAAGTCAGGGAGATCTTAGATCACGGGTACTCATAGTACGGCCCGCGGGCCGCCAGCGGCCCGGCAAGCCTTCCTTGGCGGCCCGCGGACCTTGCAGACATGTACCTGTGTTTTTTTGTTTTTTTTTAATTGTCAGCAAATACCGCAGTTGCAGCAGCGCGGACTCTGAGAGACTGCTCTGTGGGGGCCAGGCGATTCTTTAAATGACCATTCACTTGTTAATGAGGCTTTGTTGTATTAGGGGCGCTAAGAAGAGGTGAAATACAACAAAGCCTCATTAACTAAGTGAATGGTCATTTAAGACCTGTGAAGTACTTGGGTGCGGCTGTGTGTGTGCCCGGGAAGCTGTCTCAGCCCGGGCTGACACACACACGCGGGGTGAGATGACAGAGGGTGACAGAGAGAGGGGGTGAAAGAGAGAGGGGGTGAAAGAGAGAGGGGGTGACAGAGAGAGGGGGAGACAGAGAGAGGGGGAGACACAGAGAGGGAGACACAGAGAGGGAGACAGAGAGAGGGAGGGGAAGACAGAAAGAGGGGGAGACAGAGAGAGGGGGAGACAGAGAGAGGGGGAGACAGAGGGGAAGACAGAGAGAGGGAGACAGAGAGAGAGGGAGACAGAGAGAGGGAGACAGAGAGAGAGAGGGAGAGAGAGAGGGAGACAGAGAGGGAGACAGACAGAGGGAGAGGGAGGGAGACAGAGAGGGAGACAGACAGAGGGAGACAGAGGGAGGGAGACAGAGGGAGGGAGACGGAGGGAGGGAGAAGGGAGGGAGACGGAGGGAGGGAGAGGGAGGAAGACAGAGGGAGACAGAGGGAGGGAGAGGGAGGGAGACAGGGGGAGGGAGGGAGACAGAGGGAGACAGAGGGAGGGAGGGAGAGGGAGGGAGACAGACGGAGACAGAGGGAGATAGAGGGAGGGAGACAGAGAGGGAGACAGACAGAGAGGGAGTCTGAGGGAGACAGGGAGACAGAGGGAGGGAGGCAGAGGGAGGGAGGCAGAGGGAGGGAGACAGAGGGAGGGAGACAGAGGGAGGGAGACAGAGGGAGGGAGACAGAGAGAGGGAGAGAGATGGGGAGACAGAGGGCAACAGACAGAGGGAGACAGACAGAGGGAGGGAGACAGACAGAAGGAGGGAGACAGACAGAGGGAGGAGGGAGACAGACAGAGGGAGGAGGGAGACAGACAGAGGGAGGGAGACACAGACAGAGGGAGGGAGACACAGACAGAGGGAGGGAGACACAGAGGGAGACAGAGAGAGGGAGACAGAGAGAGGGAGACAGAGACAGAGGGAGGGAGACAGAGAGAGGGAGGGAGACAGAGAGAGGGAGGGAGACAGAGAGAGGGAGGGAGACAGAGACAGAGGGAGGGAGGGAGAGAGAGAGACAGGGGGAGGGAGAGAGAGACAGGGGGAGGGAGAGAGAGAGACAGGGGGAGGGAGACAGAGGGGGAGGTAGACAGAGGGGGAGGGAGACAGAGGGGGAGGGAGACAGAGGGAGGGAGACAGAGGGAGGGAGAGAGATGGGGAGACAGAGGGCAACAGACAGAGGGAGACAGAGGGAGGGAGACAGACGGAGGGAGACAGACGGAGGGAGACAGACGGAGGGAGGAGGGAGACAGACAGAGGGAGGAGGGAGACAGACAGAGGGAGGAGGGAGACAGAGAGGGAGGAGGGAGACAGACAGAGGGAGGGAGACACAGACAGAGGGAGGGAGACAGAGAGAGGGAGACAGAGAGAGGGAGACAGAGAGAGGGAGATAGAGACAGAGGGAGGGAGACAGAGAGAGGGAGGGAGACAGAGACAGAGGGAGGGAGAGAGAGACAGAGGGAGGGAGACAGGGGAGGAGGGAGACAGAGGGGGAGGGAGACGGGGGAGGGAGACAGAGGAGGGAGACAGAGGGGGAGGGAGACAGAGGGAGGGAGACAGAGGGAGGGAGGACAGAGGGAGGGAGACAGAGGGAGGGAGAGACAGGGAGGGAGAGGCAGGGAGGGGGAGACAGGGAGGGAGAGACAGGGAGGGGGAGACAGAGGGAGGGGGAGACAGAGGGAGGGGGAGACAGAGGGAGGGGGAGGGAGGGAGACAGAGAGAGAGAGGGAGGGAGACAGAGAGGGAAGGAGACAGAGAGAGGTAGGGAGACAGAGAGAGGTAGGGAGACAGAGAGAGAGAGAGAGACAGAGTGAGTGAGACAGGGGGAGACAGAGAGGGAGGGAGAGAGGGAGAGAGAGAGAGGGAGACGGAGAGAGAGAGGGAGGGAGAGATAGAGGGAGGGAGACGGAGAGAGAGAGGGAGGGAGAGATAGAGAGAGGGAGGGAGAGATAGAGGGAAGGAGACAGAGCGAGAGAGAGAGAGAGATAGATAGATAGATAGAGAGAGAGATGTGTGTATGCCGGGTCTGGTGGCTCAGTGGACGAAGGCGTCCGCTGCAGGGGCCTGTGTTCAACCTCATGGTCCTAGTTTTTGTTTTGCTCTAGCCCCGCCCCCCTCCCCCACTGACCCCGCCGGTGCGGCCCTCGGCCACAAACCACACTGTAAATTTGGCCCCCGAGAGAAAGTTTGTGAGTACCCATGTCTTAGATCAACTTGAATATCAAGGTGTAATAGGGAATTACACCTCTTCCATGAATAATCCTTTGTTTCCCTTCATGAAACCTGATAATTCATATTGTCTAGTCTTAGACTACAGGCATTTGAACACATGCACAAAGACATTTGCAGTACAGAATGCACACAGTGCCTCATTGATTAATAACATCGTGCGGAAAAAATACAAAACAACACTAGATATCTCAAATGGATTCTTTGGCCAAAATATAGCACCTGAGAGCAGATATTTGACAGCATTCTCAGCCCTAGGCTCACATCGTCAATTTTGTAGACTGCCCCAAGGGTATATGAATATCCCTGGGTAAATCACAGCAAGGGTAACAGAGTTGCTTCACAATTTTGATAAGGAGGCATTGTCCTATGTAGATGATATTTATCTGACGGACGATGAACTATTGGATCATTTGGCGAGGGTGAACAACATAATTTTGGGGTTCACCTCTGAGGGCTACAAATGTAACTTTAAAAAATCAAAAATTGCCCATCTCAATGTCCTATTGAATTGAATATGAATTGTCCTATTGAATTGAATATATGAATTGTCAAGTGAAGGAAAAAGCCTAGCAGCTAACTTTTTAGAAAAGTGTACGCTGCTCCAACCTCCAAAGACTCTGAAAAATTTACAATCCATTTTAGGATTCCTAAATTTTGGCAGAACATACATTTTGGATTACGCAGAAAAAGTAAAACCTTTCGTTCCCTACAAGCTGACATGCTAGCTTCCAAACACTTACACACATGTGTAAACACTACGAATTTAGTGATCCGTGTAGTGGCGGGTCAATCTGGGTACACTTACCTAACCTTCAATGAAGGCGAAACTGTACCCATTGCATACAAATCTCATCTGTACACAAACGCTGAGATGCGTTTTGCATCCACTGAAAAGATTCTAACAGCAGTACAGACTGCTGTAGCGAGAGAAAAAGCACTGGCACAGGGGAAATGGATAATTGTTGTGACTTCAGTACAGGCCTTAGAGGCTGTTACAAAAGCTAGCATTCCAAAAGCAAAAGCACTGCATCCACGATGGATACAATGGGCAAATTCTCTCACTGCAACAGATGTAAACTACAAATTTGAATGAAACTCAAGCAATACTGCACTACGAACAAGAATATACTTGTCACAACTTGCTCCCTGCGTTCTCGTGTCCACCACCAGGGGGCTGAACTGTGGGGCTATCCAGTGTCATAACAAGCTTCTGGACCCTCTCCTTCATGCATATACTGACTTCCAGCAATTTGGACACTATTTGGGAATTGCCATCCATTCCCAATCCATGCCAGGTTTTGTGGAAGCCAGTTTGCTCATGCTGGAAACTCTATTACCTAGAATTCCCTGCTCTCTGCTTCATCTCCACCCCTGCAGGCCAAGGATGGGTGGAGGAATTCAGCTCACCTGTGGTTGGCTGCTGCTAGCCTGCTCACACCTGATGCATGTGATTACTGTGAGCTCTTTTAAGCCCAAGCTCCCTTCAGGCCAAGGTTGGTCATTGTAGCTGTGTACCGGTGAGACCGACCCTTGCTTCCAGTGCTCCCTGAGCTTTTGCTATCCTTGTTTCCAGTGTTTCCTGAGCTTTAGTTATTACTTGTTCCTGACCTGCTGCTGTTTACCTTGTTCCTGAATTAGCACTGCCTGCAGTGCTACCTTGACTCCTGAGCTTTAGCTCAATTCTAGTTCCTGCTCCTGAGCCTTAGCATTCCTTGTTCCTGAGCTACAGCAGTTTCCCTTGTTCCTGAACTAGCACTGCCTGCAGTGCTACCTTGGCTTTTGAGCTTTTGCTCAATTCTAGTTCCTGCTCCAGCACTGCCTTAGCGCTACTTTGTTTTCCTGATTCCTGAACTAGCACTATTCTAGTATACACTTGTAGCCTCCCCTTCTGTATATCCTTTTCCAGTCCCTGCCTTTCTTCTCATTTCCTTGGTTCCAGTTCCTAGTTTGCTGTCTTTCTATTCTGCTGTCTTGCTTCTGTTACCTTTTATGTTTGTTACCTGCTTTCTGCCAAGTGTGCCCTGTGATTTCCTTTCTTTCCTGTTAAGCACTCCTCCTTGCTAGCTCCTTGTCTATTGTGCTTGTGTTTAGTTCTACCCCCTTGCTGTTACTGCCTTGCGTGTTCCTGTTTGATCTCCAGGATCCGTGGGCACAGCTGACTACCTAGGTGGTGTTTCTTTTTTAAAAAAAACATTTTTATTGGCATTTATTAGAATGACATAAGCAACACGACCATGCATCACAACAGATCATGAACAATTGATTACATCCATCACGTAACCTCTTCATGTATCCCCCTCTCTCATCTAAGGGACATCATCTGACTTGACGTTTCCATTCCTTGTCCTTGTACCGATGGGGAGGTGCAGATATTGCCTCGATGTACATTTAATTTCCCCCATATCTTGTCCCACTTTTTGGGGCATCCCGTTTATAGAAACCACTCGTTCAGCCAGCATGTACCAGTCTACGTCTCGTTCCCATTCGATTATCGTTGGTGGCTCAGAAACCCCCCATTTGCGGACAATGTTACGCTTGGCCAGCATAAAGCCGGTGGCAGCCCAGAGCTGCTCCATGCGGGTGAGAACCGTGGTGTCCCATATATTCAATAGGCATGTTTTGGGAGATAGCACTATAGTATTCCTGCATACTTCTCCAACCACCCCATTAACCGCCTCCCAAAACACCTACGTTGTGTTTCTTGTTCACTGTGAGTATTGTCTTTGAGTTACATTTATAACATCACCATCGGTATAAGCTCCACAGACCCTGCCTTTGCATGCATATCCTATATGTGGGTATTTGCAGTCAGTATCTGTAACAGCAATTGTGGGTGAGGAACTTACTGAGCTTCAGTCTTACCGTGTGGAGCTCCTGAGTGCTTTACCCCACATTCCCTTTATTGTTAATGTTGTTTTATATATATGTTCTGCACGTCCATCCTGGGTGTAGTTATTCTGAATGCTAAATTGCCTCTTAAGTGCCCATCCTTTGAGTCTTTCCCACCTTGTTTGCTTGTACAGGCTTCCCCTTTGGATCCCTTTTCTCCTCTGACTTCCTGTGTGATCATAGGCAGCGCTGTACTCCTCTTTCTGTGTATGTTTTCTACCCAGTCGCCAGACTTTGCCCAAGTCCCTGACTGTGTCCCAGACAGTCCCGGACAGTCCCTGACAATGCTCTCCCGAATGAAATAATGCCTCTAGATCAGTATGAATACATTATTTACAATGACGGATCAGCGCAGCCTGCCGTAGGAAGTAAACAGCAATACAGTGCAGCATGTGCGATTGTTAAGGGTCGTATGCGGGACGGCAAGTTCTGTCCTAGCAATACGCAGATGCAGTCTCTAGGAGATTGCACGGCTCAGCTGGCAGAACTAAAAGCCCTAGTACTGGCACTAAAAATATGGATCGAGAATTCTCCACACTTATTGTGTGCAATTCATTTTATTGTGTCCAGTCATACAATGAATATCTCCACTACTGGGGTCATAATGGTTTTAAAGACTCAAAAGGTTGCACAATAAAGCATAAATTGCTTAGGGAACAAGTGGCAGAGCTGAAAAAAGGCTTGCCGCGAGCTCACGTAATCCATATGCTGAGCCATCGTGTTGGCGTGCACGTTGAAGGGAATTCATTAGCTGATGAAGCCACCAAGGCAACAGTGCGAACTGCTGCCGTAGCTGCAATCACTCGTTCTCGCACGAGAGTAGACGGAGACATAATGGTAGCTGTCATTGCTTCACGCAAAAACAGCTCAGCCGTGCCAAAAGGTTTTCCACTCAAGTACTCCTACAAGTTAGATGCGCAAAATATTCCGTATGCTCTATTTTCAGGAGTGGGGGATAGAGTAATACCAAACATGGATCGCAGATTAGGTTTAATTCTAGCTGCACACGAGGGTCTGGGTTCAGCACACGCAGGAATTACTGCGACAGTTTCACTATTGAAACAACGCTATTGGTGGCCAGGTCTTACCAAACAGACAAAAACATTTGTCATTAAGTGCGACAACAGTCAGCAGATGAAGCGTTCCACTGTAGCACGTCCACTGTAAACACCACTACTGATATTAGACAGACCTCTCGCTTGTGTCTGTTTGGACCAGTGCGGCCCCTTACAATCTGATGGGGCTTACAAGTATATCTTGGTGGCAGTGGATTCATGCTCTAGATTCCTATGGGTTTGGCCTCAGTGCTCGGCTGACGCCCAAACTGTTATATAGGATTTGCGAGTCTTTTTAGGGACATACGCAATTGGCCCATTACATTCTGACCATGGCCCAGCGTTTAGCTCTCAGGCTTACAAGGAAGCCATGGGAAGTTTGGGTGTTGCATTGCGGTACTCATCTCCGTATCATCCAGAGGGAAATGCGATAGTGGAGAGGAAAAACCGGGACTTAAAGCAATCCTTAACAGCAAGGGTATTAGACTCGGGTGGTAGGTGGGTCAGTCACCTATATGGGGTCCAGAGGGCACTTAATAACATGCCAAGAAGTTCTCTAGGTGGCCGTACTTTATATGAGGTCCTATTTGAGATGAGAATGTGGATACCTGACATTGATTGTGGCAGCACAGTGGCGGATGAAAAAACATTTGACATCCATAACCGTTTGGCTGTTTTACAGGAACTCAATGAATTCCGGGCACTACAAATCAAAGTCCAAGTAAAACACACCACCACTGGGGAAGTAAAATCAGTAACGGCAAGACCTGCCTGGGTCCCAAAAGTCCGGGATCTGGTCAGAGAAAAGAAAGAATTTGGGCCGTCTAACAGAACGCCTGTACCTGTCCTGGTAGTGGAAGGAACAAGAACAGTACTTCTTCTGCCTCTTGCTGGTAAAAAAGAAAAAAGATTTGTCTCCATTGATCTGATCAAACCACACTATGTGGCCGATACTGAATAGTAGGCCGTGTGGGCTCCTGGGTAGCCGCCGACCTCCTCTCGCTACCATACAGGAGGTTCAGACAGAATTGAATTGAATTGAATTGAAAGGGGATTTATAGAGCGCGTGGTTACCCGGGAGCATCCCAGCGCTAGACGGCGTCAGAGTGATAGACATGAAGGGTTATGGGAATAGCCACGTCTTCAGCAGAAAGACTAATAACATCTGAAGATTCTACTGTGCGAAGTAACGGAGTTGCCAACAATGGAATGGAACTCGTGCCTATTGAAATTGAACAACAACAAAATACAAATGAAACACAGATCTCGATTCGGCCTAATACCGACATCTATGTGAATATGCCTCAAAACGAGTCATCTGCAAGTTCAACAAAACCTGCTGAGCTACCAAAGATAGATCGAACTGCATCTGGCTATTTCATCGATTTTGACACCTTCTCTCTGGATCCAAGTGAATCTTAGTTACCGCCAGCTCCAGTTTTCCGGAAAAAACAACTTCATGATTTCTACCTTTGGCTGAAAAAGACATACCTTGTCTCACCATGGCTTCAGCTCTGGATTGAAACTGGCATACTGTTTCTAGTCCTCTGGATAGGGGTAGTGACTGTCTTTTTCTTGCTCGTGAATGGACATTATCTTCCAGAACGCTCCACAGTATCACATGTGAACTTGGTCCTGAAACCACATACATCATCTCATCGTGAACAAAGAGACCTGTCCGTTGTGAACAATACAGCAGTTTCCATTCCTGAAGGAATAGTTTGGGATAGGGTTTCATATGATGTATTTAGTCCCACTGAACCTTTGAAAATACCACATGTATTTAAAATTTCTTTGAATGATATCATGACCTCCAGTACATTCTCTGACGATTGGGATTTTGAAACTGTAAATAGTATGCTGTCTGATTTAGAACAATCTGCTGCATTCTCAAAAAACGAAATGTATGATGATACGTCTGATTTTGACACCATGTATTGTTACCAACATTATGGTCATCATTTGTTGCATAAAGCAAGTACCCCATGTAATGTTTTCACATACCACCAATGGGAACATTGCCTAACACCACCGAAAGGTAGTTCACAAACGTTTGCACAGAAGTTTGCTTATTTTTCTGGGTTTAACACATCAGATCCATGCTCATATTATTATAAGCTCACACCTACATCTGCAAAGAAAAATATGCTTACTAACACGAAACAGATATACTCTGCATCCTTTATTTCCCAACTGTCTGTACAGGGTTTCGACTTATGGAAAGACACTATAGACATAAAATCAGTCTGGGGGACTAAGGAATGGCAGGTTCAGGGAACTGAGGCACTATTTAGAGCTTGCCTCATACCACAGCAGATTATTTTCCTGAAAGACACTGTGCAACAGACTTCCTGTCTTGTGTTAGCCAAGATCAAGGACTTGAACACACCTCGTATACCCTCGCTTTCACACTTTGAGGGATGGCAAAACTATACAGAACGTGGTGAGGGTACGCTAGATGACATCATGCATGACGTTTCATACAATTCATTAGACCCCAATTGGAAGGGATGGTTAGTTTGGCCTATTGACACAAACAGGTTTCAGTCAAGATTCAAGGGTACCTCCGAAGGGTTTAGTATCCATAGGCCTGACCTACGTTATGTACAAAGAGAACATCCGGGGGTGGTGACATCATACCATGTTGGGAAGTTATACCTAGATTGGCTAAGAACCTTAACACTGTCCCAGGTGAAACAACACTTGTCCTTACTATCAGATGACATGGATTTAAGGGATTTTTTGCTAGGTCCCCGGAAACCATGTCGTAAATGCTTCTCGTACGCTATTTACAACGAAGTTTGGAAAATCTCTCAACAGGAAGCTGAGGAGAGATTGCGTGAAATTGACAGAGTTCACTTAGAAAAGGCTTTGGCACTGGTTGACAATGGAATAACCACACTAACATCCGGGATTTATTCACTGGGCAACATTGTGTCTTCTGCTATAGATATAATAGAACAAGACCTGTCCATTCTTCAACATGGGCAATCACAGTTACGATACATTCTATTACTAAGCTGGACGCTACAATCATTGCGCGCTGGTTATGTGCCCTGGTGATATATTAACAGTACATCTCTATTCTCTGCATATATTCTATCAGAAAGGCAGACGAGAATGGCACAAAGAGATGCAAAATATACAATGCTGCACATTGAAAAATTAGACCAATTACCTTTTACTGTGGTAGAGTCACCGTCCACAGAATGGTTAATTTGTGGCCATATAACATTGCCAGTAACAACTTTCCAATTTCAATATTGCCTAGAATACCACCAAGTAGGCAGGTATGAAGAGATGGGGAAGGACTTCATCCATGAATCTTGGTAATTGCAGTATAGATTTAGATGCAGGAATGGGGACACTGAAGTGTTTCTCAGCGGTACAGACTGCGAGACTTTATTAAGTGGGTCTGTAATTTGCCAGGGTATTATGCTTCACGGTGTCAAGTACCCCACAAGGCTTACCTGTTGCTTGCGAAGTATTCTCACAGAGACGACATGAGCTATCGCCCCCGTACCCACCTTACCCCTGTCACGGAGGGTACACCAACCGGGATGAAGATGGGACCGGGGAAGGAAGCTAAAGGTAACGGGGATGGCGTCCAACAGATCAGAAGAAAACCACCCTCAGGTTGGGGAAGGACCATCAACTCTGGCTGAAAAGGAGACAAGGGAGACCTGTTTTATAACTGCATAAGTAATACCCTCTCTAGGTTTGCCTTTTACACACATGCGGATCAGGCTTTACCTGGTGAAAGGAAGCACCTGGCGTGGAGTAGTCATCTATGGCAACAGAAATAAGAAGTAGCACTCCTGTGCTACGGTTCAGGGAAACACAAATAGCTCCACAAGGTGGGTAGCACCGTCTTAGCAGTGCTCCAGAGTAATAGATAAGGTAAATGACAAGCGCACCTGCGCGGTGAAGAAGGAATACTAGCAAGCGCTATGGTGCAGACAGGCAAGCAACAGTCTAGCGCTCCAGTAGAGAAACAAAAGGGAAACCAGCAAGCGCTCCTGCGCGGTAAGGTAAGGAAATCAAAAATAAGATGTACGAGCTTGGTGTCTAAGGGTAATCAAATCCCAGCGCTCCAGCGTGGCGTGTCAAGGACCACAAACAGCGCTCCAGCGCGGCGAGTCAAGGATCACAAACAGCGCTCCAGCGCGGCGTGTCAAGGAATACTAACAGCGTTCCAGCGCGGCCTCAGAAATACCTGTTACAAGGTCCGGTTCTGAAGCAGGCATCAGCAGCAAGGTGTAGGCATCAGCAGCAAGGTGTAGGCATCAATCCGAAGCGGTGGACCGGCGGGAACCGCTGTGGTTTATGCGGTTTCCCCCGGAAGCGCTGAGTGACGTAGTGGCGGCTTCCGATCTCGGAAGCTAGACTGCAACCCGCCTGCCACACGGAAGTGAGGAACCTGAATCCGCATGCGCGAAAGGCAAACACGCTGCGGACAGCTGGAAGGCAGGGAACCCCCGGAACCATGACAGTACCCCCCTCCTAAGACAGAACCCCCACCCAACCAAATAGTTCAGACAGGGGTGGCAGGACGAGGGCTAAGGGGGTGACCAAAGTGGAAGGCACGAACCAACTGGGGAGCGTGACGTACGTGGGACAGGGGCTCCCAAGACCGCTCCTCCGGACCATACCCTTTCCAGTCAACCAGGTAAAAGAGCCTCCCCCGGGTGCGACGGGAACCCAGTATAGCTCGGACCTCATATTCAAGGTGATCGTCTCTAAGAATAGGGGAAGGAGGAGAAGAGACAGTACACTCAGGGTGAACAGCACGGAGAAGGGACACATGGAAGACATGATGTATCCTCATTTGGGGAGGTAATGAGAGTCTCATAGCCACAGAGTTGATTACTTTCTCAATAACGTAGGGACCCAAAAAGCGAGGCAATAGTTTTTTAGATCCGTGTACGTTGAGGTTACGGATGGAGAGCCATACCCTGTCCCCTTTTTTGTAATCAGGTTCCCTCCTCCGGTGGTCGTCGGCGTGTTGCTTATAGGTTTCTTTGGCTTTGGCCAGTTCGAACCGAGCTTGTTGCCAGAGGTCGCGAAGCTTGGTATGATAGACCTGAACCGTGGGCAGAGGGCTGTGCCGGGGTTCTTCCCATGCTGTTGTACGTGGATGTCTTCCCTGGAGACAAAAGAATGGAGACATACCGATGGCGGCGTGTTTGTTGTTGTTATATGCATATTCCACCATCCACAGCACTTCGGCCCATTCCCTGTCCACCTCCAGTAGTAAGCAGCGGAGGTACTGCTCCATGGTATGGTTAGTTCTTTCTGCTTGGCCGTCGGTCTGGGGGTGATATGCGGAAGATAAGCGTACGTCCATGTCTATGGTCTTGCACACTTCGTTCCAAAAACGGGACACAAATTGCGAACCCCGGTCTGTTATCACTGCAGATGGAATGCCATGTAGCCGAACCACGTTTTGCAGGAACACTAGTGCCAGTTCCGCTGCCGAAGGCAATTTCTTCAGTGGTACGAAATGAGCCATTTTCGAAAGATGGTCAACGATGGTAAGAACAGTGGTGTAACCAGCTTCTGTGGTTGGTAATTCCACCACGAAATCCATGGAAACGGTGTGCCACGGATAGGGAGGAACCGGAATGGGATGCAACAGCCCTGTTAAGGGTACTGACATGTTTTTTCCTTGGGCACACACCGCACAGCGAGCTATATAGGCCCGGCGTCTGCTTCCAATGTAGGCCACCAGAAGTGTTGTTGCAGTAGTTCTGTGGTCTTGTGGCATCCTGGGTGGTTGGACAGGACGTGATCATGACACATGTACAATGCTTGTTGTTGGCGAGACACCAATGGCAGATAATACTTGTCATCTTTGTACAGGAACCCGTTCTTTGTGGTTACTCCTTTTTGGTTTTCTGCTAAGGCAGCCGGGTCAGTCTGGTCTGTGTCCTTCTGTAACTGGGTAAGAAACTCAGAGGACAGAACCACCCCCTGAAAATGGTGCTCAGGAAGTATAGACACCGGCTCAGGGGTGGACATGGATTCGTCGGTTTCCTCCAAACGAGAAAGTGCGTCGGCCTTGGCGTTCTCCCTACCAGGTCGGTACGTGATGGTAAAGTCGAACTCATAAAAAATAGAGTCCAGCGCAGTTGCCGGGATGTAAGGGCACGGGCTGAGCGAAGGAACTGCAGATTCCTGTGATCAGTGTAGATAGTCACGGAATGCTTGGCATCCTTCAGATAATGACGCCATTCTTCAAACGCTGTTTTGATGGCCAGGAGCTCTCGGTCTGAGACGGTATAATTGCGTTCGGCTGGTTGTAGTTTCCTGGAATAGAACGCCACGGGATGAAGGAGACCCGTTCTAACGTTTCTTTGTGACAACACACCCCCCAGAGCGTCTTGCGAGGCATCGGCTTCCACTATGAACGGCAGCTCTGAGTCGGGGTGTATCAGAATGGGAGCTGTGGTGAACCTCCTTTTTAGTTCCTGGAAGGCGTGTTCGGCTTCCGAGTCCCAGGAATAGAGGACACCCTTGCGTAGTAATCGAGTGATGGGGGTAACAATCCTGGAAAAGCCTGTGATGAAGTGGCGGTAATAGTTGGAAAACCCCAAGAACCTCTGGACTCCTTTCACGGTGGTGGGAGATGGCCATTGTAGTATGGCTTCCACCTTTTTGTCATCCATTTGGATCCCGGCAGGAGTAATGATATGTCCCAGGAATTCGACCGCTGTGGTGTGGAACACGCTTTTCTCCAATTTTACATATAAGTGATGTCGTTCCAGCTGCTGGAGGATGGTACGTACGTGCTGGACATGTTCTGTAGTAGTACGTGAATATATCAGTATATCATCGATATACACTATACAGAAGACGTCGATATAGTCCCTGAGCACCGCATCGATGAAGTACTGGGACGCTGCGGGGGCGTTGCAGAGTCCGAAAAGCATGACCAGATACTCGAAGAGACCGAACCTGGTCCGGAATGCGGTCTTCCATTCATCACCCTTCCGGACTCGGACGAGATGATATGCCCACCGCAGGTCTAACTTGGTGTATATGGAGGCGTTTTTTACCTGGTCCAGTAAGTTGGAAATCAAAGGCAGGGGATACCTGTTTTTCACGGTGATGGCGTTCATAGCTCTGAAGTCAATACAGGTCCTCAGATCTCCCTCCTTCTTGGCCACAAAAAAAAGAGGAGAGGACACCGGAGACCTGGAATGGCGTATGAACCCATTCTGCAAGTAGGAGCGTAGATGCTCGTTCTCTTTTTCTGTGAGGGAATATATCCGACTGCAAGGTAGCGTGGAACCTGGAATGAGGTCTATCCTGCAGTCGAACGAGCGGTGAGGAGGAAGGATACTGGCACCCTTCTTGTCGAACACAACCCCCAAGTCAAGGTATGCCTCTGGTACGTTGTCCTGGGTTACCGCACCCATTCCCATCAAAGGTAGAGAGTGGGCCTGTATGATTCGGTCACTGAAGGACTCGGCCTGAGTGTAACAGAAAGTGTTACAATACTCTGATTCTAGGGTAATGATCCTGGATACCCAATCGATCCGTGGGTTGTGGTTCATTAGCCATGGAAGACCCAATATTACTCTGAACTGGGGTGCATCGATGACGTCAAAGCCGATGGTTTCCGTGTGGTTGTTTACAAATGTCATCACCATGTCCTCTGTTTGATACCGGATGAGACCGGAGGTAAGGTCCGTACCATCCACTGCCTTAACCGTTTCTGGTTTTGCCTTGGGTATAATGGCCATACCCAGGTCTTTCGAGTACTGGGTGTCGATGAAATTGCCGGTGGCTCCAGAATCGAGAAGAGCCGTCACCTGCCATGTCTGGCCTGATCGTGCTCGCAGCACCACGTCAACACCCAGATGATGGATGCCACTGGAAAAGGCAGGGGTCACTGTCTTGCAGGACGACGAACCCAGTAGCCGGACCCCACTGTCTACTGGGTTTCTCCGTTTCCCGGCTTATCACCTTTGGATACGGGTAACGCGAAGGGTCTCCTCCCTCTTACTCGTGTAGGCTTTACTGGGCATTCCCTAACGAAGTGTCCGTTCTTACCACAGTATAAACACTGGTTCTGTTTCCTTCGTTTGACCCCGTATGCCACCTATTTGCATAGGTTCGGGTACATCACAGGTTGGAGCGGGTTCATCCTTGGTTCTATCCTTGAAGGATAATAACCTGTTGTCGCCTCCTTTGGCCTTTTCGGTCTTTCGCTCCTGTACTCTGAAGTTCATTTTGACCACCAGATCGATGAACGGTCCTATATCCTCCGGGGGGTCAGAAATCTGTGAGATCAGATCCTTCAGCTCATCCCGCAGACCCCTGTAGAATACGGACACCTTCTTGGATTCGGGCCAACGGGCCTCGATGACGAGTCTGCTGAATGTCGTGATGTAGTGGAGCAGGTCGGTGTTCCCTTGTTTTAAATTAAGCAGTTCATTATCTGCGGCTTGTACGAAGGTGTGTCTGGCGAACATCCGTCGCATTGTCTCTTTGAACATGGTTAGGTTGTACAGCATGGGGTCGTCGTTTTCTACCAAGGATATGGACCACAGGGCGGCATCGCCCCCCATGTAGGATAGTATGAAGGCGACCTTGGATGCGTCGTCTGGGAAAGCAGTTGCTCTGGCCATGAAGTGTAGTTGACACTGGTGGAGAAAGACGCTGTACTTGGTACTGTCGCCATAAAAGCGTTCGGGTGGTGCTAGCTGCACTGAATGGGGTGCTATCACCTGTATGGCATGATCCTGGTTGGAAGCGGAGGAAGGGCCCCCAAAGGTAAACAAGGGAGGCCGTAGTATCCCTTCCTGCCTAACCCTGGAAGAGGGAGAAGGACCCCAGGGACCTGATGCCCCAGCCGCCACCAGACCCTGTAAGGCCGTCATATCATGGCGTAGGCTGAGGTTTTCTGCCTGCATACTCGTAAGCATGGCCGCTATGTCCTGCAAGGAGATCTCGGGATTACTCATGTCGTCCGGGTGAGATAAAACACTTGGGCTTCGGATTCTGTCAAGTACCCCACAAGGCTTACCTGTTGCTTGCGAAATATTCTCACAGAGACGACATGAGCTATCGCCCCCGTACCCACCTTACCCCTGTCACGGAGGGTACACCAACCGGGATGAAGATGGGACCGGGGAAGGAAGCTAAAGGTAACGGGGATGGCGTCCAACAGATCAGAAGAAAACCACCCTCAGGTTGGGGAAGGACCATCAACTCTGGCTGAAAAGGAGACAAGGGAGACCTGTTTTATAACTGCATAAGTAATACCCTCTCTAGGTTTGCCTTTTACACACATGCGGATCAGGCTTTACCTGGTGAAAGGAAGCACCTGGCGTGGAGTAGTCATCTATGGCAACAGAAATAAGAAGTAGCACTCCTGTGCTGCGGTTCAGGGAAACACAAATAGCTCCACAAGGTGGGTAGCACCGTCTTAGCAGTGCTCCAGAGTAATAGATAAGGTAAATGACAAGCGCACCTGCGCGGTGAAGAAGGAATACTAGCAAGCGCTATGGTGCAGACAGGCAAGCAACAGTCTAGCGCTCCAGAAGAGAAACAAAAGGGAAACCAGCAAGCGCTCCTGCGCGGTAAGGTAAGGAAATCAAAAATAAGATGTAGCAGCTTGGTGTCTAAGGGTAATCAAATCACAGCGCTCCAGCGTGGCGTGTCAAGGACCACAAACAGCGCTCCAGCGCGGCGAGTCAAGGATCACAAACAGCGCTCCAGCGCGGCGTGTCAAGGAATACTAACAGCGTTCCAGCGCGGCCTCAGAAATACCTGTTACAAGGTCCGGTTCTGAAGCAGGCATCAGCAGCAAGGTGTAGGCATCAGCAGCAAGGTGTAGGCATCAATCCGAAGCGCTGGACCGGCGGGAACCGCTGTGGTTTATGCGGTTTCCCCCGGAAGCGCTGAGTGACGTAGTGGCGGCTTCCGATCTCGGAAGCTAGACTGCAACCCGCCTGCCACACGGAAGTGAGGAACCTGAATCCGCATGCGCGAAAGGCAAACACGCTGCGGACAGCTGGAAGGCAGGGAACCCCCGGAACCATGACACACGGGGCCTGTAATGGCCTGTAATGGTTCAGTTGCAAACTTATCCTGTCATTTAAAGGGATCCCCAGCTGCCGTGGTTAATCCAGTGTTTAGGCTGCTCTCAAATGAGAGTTACTTAATGCTGAATGATCAAGGTTGTTGTGGGATGCTTCCAGGCATCGCATATCTAGTCACAGTAAGTTCCAGGGTTACTTGTTGTATGCAAGTATTGTTTCCATAGACCCAAACAGTCAGGGAGGCGCTGTTATGGCCCTCATTGAATGTTTCCTTTATATGGTTTGATTCTCTGAGCCTACTGAAAGTCATGCTTTTACAGAACGATGTGCCCTTAACCTCAACCCGAGAGACTTTCGATCTTTAGGTTGCAAGGACCTCAGCTGAGATACAGGCACTGGTATGAACACACTGCCCTTTCCATTTCGGAGAAATAGTACAGCGTATCTTTAACATGTCTGATACAAAGGGTATAGTACACCTATTTAAGAGCATAGGTTCTGGACTATTAATCACCTTTCAGACAGTCTTCGGAGTGATTCCAGCCATTATACACTCCGTATTAGGAAGCGTTTTTGGAGGGCTTCCGCTAATCCTGCCACAGGTAGTGGGTATCCTGATTTTAATTTTTCTGCTACACAATGCATGTCCCAATCACCAAGGAGATGGAAAAAACGCTCTTAGAGCGACGTTGCAGTGAACGCATGGTACTCCATTTGGGCACACCTTGGCTTCGGGAGCTAAGTGAGTATTGGTTCCTATCATTCCGACCAGTCTGGATTGACTGTGTTTTGCCTGTTCTCCACTGCTTATACTGTGGACAAGAATGCGTGTTGGACCTCTGTCTAACACTTGCATCATTCGCACCCTGGACGTAAATGTATTGCTGGACCTGTTAAAGACCCATGTAGTGCAGTGTCCGCAGCGTATTCCCATGTTGATGTCGGCATTCTTAGAACGACCACGGGATGCTTCAGTTTCTGTTGGATTGGACACCGGCTCTACTGCAGGCAAACAGGTTTTGGATGTTTGAAATGCTTCTTCAGCATCGTCTGTGGTAACTGAAGAAGATCACCTCTGCTCGATTGACCTGATCTGTGAGGTGTTACAGGGACCGTTGTCTGCGAAGGCAAGCAGTAGTGATGTTGCCTCTCTCACACAGGATACATAAACATTTGGCTCTCCGTGTGCTGGGAACAATTCGGCCTCTTTTCCAAAACAACCGAAATTGGAATTTTAAAAACATTTTTTTTTCTCTCTCGCTCTTACTGAGCACCATGGCTTTCAGGCGTACTCAGTTGCTCAAACTATATATGAACATGTTTTAAAGGACTTATAGAGCTTTTTTAACATATATAAAGGACTTTTAAAGTTTTTAAGCATTTTTATAACTTTTTTGAAATTTTCATTCTGAACATTTAACAATGTTTTTTATGATTGATTATAAGGACATTACCTTTTTGTTTTGTAGTATATCGTCCAGTCAGATGAGGAGTGGGTGTTATGATTCGCAATGTACCCCAATATAGGCCTGGGTAGTCAGCTAACCTTTCACCTACATTTACCCTGCCATTGTACTACATAACGGTTTTGGTGCTGACCTTTTACCTAGTTAGGTGCTGCATAAATGTTGTGTGGTTTTCCCTGAAAACTAGCTTCATTTATTATGCATGAGGATTCTCAGAATCACAGAAGGATTACCATCTTCTGCATAATAACTGTGTATAAGGTTCATCACTATCGTCATCCTCGGCCGACATGACACAGCAAGGTAGAACCCCTGAGGGTACCTTTTAGGTATATAAGCACCATATCTTTGCTGGGGCAGGCAGAGGAGAAGGACTTCCATGCTGACACGAGACGCTGAGGTTCCTGCACGCAGACACTCATGCACGCAGTGGCCTGACATCCTTCGCGGGGTGTCCATCTCGAGACCAAGACGGGGTCCTTTGTTTTCTCACTTCAGGTAATGGGGTTGGCTCTATCCTAGGGGGATTCTTGGCAATACACCTACATACATGCTAGGTACATTTAGGTACATCTAATTAGGGTTAGCACTGTAGAAGTATGCACTATTACTGTCATATATCTATATACCTGCATATATCCATTGTTTTAGCACTATGGTAGAATTCTACCATCTATTTACTCTGTTGGTGCTTATAACCGTATATATCTGTTTCTGCCTTACGGTTGTTGCAGCACACATATTTTACACTAGAATGACGCTGGTTCAATAAATGCTTATTGAAAACGTCCCCATCATTTATTCTGTGTATCTCTTTGAGACAAAGTGAGCACGATGACTGAGCGAAAAGTACTGTACTGTTTCCACGATCCCTGAGGGACCAGGGTTCTCATGTTCGATAGCTGCCAGAAACTATTCTCTCCTTGGTTTGAGGGGTTCATAGTGGCAGTGGGCCAGATGTACGACCACTGGAATTTGCGACTCGCAAATTGCAACACATTGCGAGTCGCAATTTGCGAGTCACAAAATCCAATGTACAACCGTGTCTCAGACACTGTTTGCGATTCCCAATGGGGTCGCAAATTGCATGCCTCATGAATATGAATGAGGCTGTCGCAATTTGCGACCCCATTGGGAATGGCTGGCACTCCCAGGGATGGTGGCCTGCTGGGGTCAGCAGACCACCATGTCTGGGACTGCTTTATCAATAAAGCAGTTTTTAGTTTTTTTAAATGCAGCCCGTTTTCCTTAAAGGGAAACAGGACGCATTTAAAAAATAAAAATGAAACATTTCAGTTTCATTTTTTAAGGGCAGGCAATGGTCCCTGGGACAACTGTCTGCTATTAAAAAATATTTGCGCATCTGTTCCCAAAGGGGAAGTGGTCCCCTGGGGACCCCTTGCCATTGGCGAGTGGTTTACCACTGTTCTGAGAAGGGTGGTAAACTGCGAGTGTTTTGTGACCGCAATTGTGGTTGCAAAACATTCATACATAGGTTTTGGAGTCGCTATTAGGAAGGGATGCCCTTGGCACACCCCTTCCTAATAGCGAGTCGCTAACCCTATTTTGCGAGTCGCTAATTGATTAGTGACTCGCAAAATAGGGTTGTACATTGGGCTGACCTATTTTGCGGTCGTAAAGGGGCTGAAATCCCCTTTGCGACCGCAAAAAACAGTTGTACATCTGGCCTAGTGTGAGCTAGCTGGTATACAGACGAACATATCCGGTAGGGGTGTCTGGAATCAGTCTGGACACCGATCCCACAGTTTATGTTGTCTAACCATGCAGATCCTATACAGAGTTATAGGAACTACACGGCAACTCATTTATTTTTAAACAGATTTTATTGGTTTTCAGAAAACATGAGTAATCAATTCACAAATGTTCTTCAGATTATGCTCGAGTCCCAAGGGAGCAATTTACCATTATGACCCCCAGTATGTCCCCTGCAATTGTCCAGCAGTACCATTTGTGGAATAAGAGGACAATATCCATTTCAGTCCTGGGTCGTTTGGTAAGTTGCTGTCCTGCAATAGCTGCAACCACAGTGCATTATTGGTGCGACCCCCAAGGCTCCTCTCCCAACTTAACTCACCCAGTGGAACTCCCCCCATCCTCCCACTACTCCCACCCTCCCACCCCCCAGGCATGCCGCTTATACTCAGCTCAACTAAGTGCAGTCGTATGAGTATCCAAACAAGCGAGACATGTGCGATTCCATGCAGTATGTGGCAGTGCTAATGCAGTGTAGGGTAAATGCTATAATAGTTCTACCCGGTGGGGGGACCAGGAGTCAGGGACATTAGCAGCACAAGATGGTCAGTCACCCTCACCAGGGTCCTCCCCATCAAGGCCTTCCTCTTCGTCATCAACTGGGTGCTTCAGGAGCTCTCAAGTGCCACCCATGCCCTTGCTGCCTCCAGCGTCTTCTCGCTCCCCGTCCTGCGGGCCATTTGTAATCGGACCATCCCCTCACACTCCACCCACTTCTCAAATTCCCTCATCCAACTAGCCACTCTAGGACCACTTCCTGCCTTCCAATGGCTAGTGATCTCTCGTTTCGCCAATACCAGCCCCAAATCTATAAGCTTACTAGTGACCTTATTCCTGGCCGTGTGAGGGAACCAATGTAGCAAACAACATCCTGGGGTCAGCTCCACTTCCCTCGCTGTTGTAGCCGTCAACACTTCAGTAACCCCCCTCCAGAACGCTCTCAAATTCGGGCAATCCCAAAACATGTGCAAAAATTCAGCGCTTTCTGCATTACATCACGGGCAGGCAGCCGAAACAGCAAAATACTCCTGAATCTTACTCGGGGTAAAATATGCCCTATGCAGCACATAGAAGTGGATCAACTGGAATCGCGCCTTTCTGGAGCTTTTCCAGGCCCTTTCTACAAGCTCTTCCCAGGGTTTCTCGTCTATAACCTCTCCTAGATCCCTCTCCCACTTATTACGCAAGGTAGTCAGGGGTCGACGTAGTTCATGCGTCAAACGCCTATACAGGCAGGTAACTGCCTTAAAAGTTCCAGCAGCTATCACTACATACTCACAGAGTGTGGACGTTTGAGGTTCTACCAGCCCTTCCTGCCAGTGCTTTCTGATGGCTGCTGTCAAGGTGGCATGTAATAGGAAATCACCTCTCAGGAGGTCATATCTCTCCAAGAGAGCATTGAAGGGGAGTAGAGTATTCTCCTCATATAAATCCCCTATTGTGGAGATTCCTACCTCCTCCCACTCCCGCAATCTGTGCCAACTCCCACCGTGGGGCAATGCCTCGCATATGGTCAGCGGGATGTCTGGGGAATAGGGACATCGTATCTGCGCCCGTCTGAGGTACCTATTCCAGCATTTGCGCACCGTATTCAGGACGGAGGGGGCCGTCCGTTCCCTCACGGGAAGTTGCATCAACACCCGAGACAGAAGCCGCAAGCTCGGGTCGCCACCACCATGGTCCCCCACTTGACGGAGACACCCCGCCATCCACTTCGTAAACCACTGCAACTGCGCCGCGAGATAATAAGCCTCAAAATCCGGTACTGCAAACCCCCCTTCTGCAGGGGCGTAACACAGGTCTCCGCAGCCCCGCGGTGCGGGGGAGCCCCCGAGCTGCAGGGGGCCCCCTGAGCACAATACTCCGGCCCAAAAGCTCCGGATTAAATTCAGAGTGGGGGCCCCTCTGTGTACGTGGCAGGGGGGCCCCCTCAACTTTCGTTACGCCACTGCCCTTCTGCTCTAGGTCTCATCATGGTAGAGAGCGCCACTCGCCGCCTTCCAGAGCCCCAGAGGAAGCCCGTGACCATTGATTTAAGCTGAGTAAATATTTTAGGGGGTATCCAAAGCGGGAGCGATCCGAAGTAATACAGAAAGTGGGGCACTGTCACCATCTTTAAAAGAGCAACCCTACCCGCTACCGACAATGGGAGGGTCGCCCAGAAGTCAAAATTACTTTTGGTGTTTCGCAGCGCCCGCCCTACGTTACCATCTAGCATATCCCCATGGGCATGATAAATGTGGGTGCCCAAATAAGGCAGGCATCTGTCCTCCCATTTCACACCGTCCGTTTCCGGCGGCCCAGTTCTACCCGACTGCGTCTGGAAGAGGCACGACTTGGTCCAGTTCACTCGAAGTCCCGCTACTCTCCCTTGGACACTTAGAAGCTCCTTGGCTCCCCTAAGGGCCTCCCCCAAATTAGCCAGAAACATCAGTAGATCGTCTGCATAAAGGGCTATGTATTGCAGTTGCCCCGCCACCTCCAACCCCTGATAATGGCGACCCAATCTAGCATGTGCCGCCAATGGCTCCGTCACCAGAGCGAACAACAATGGCGACAACGGGCAGCCCTGCCTCGTCCCTCGACCCACCACACAGGCGTCTGAAATCATGCCCCCCGTCCGGACTCGAGCAGTGGAGTCCCTATACAAGAGCGCCGTCCATTCCACGAAGCTGTCTCCCAGCCCGAATGCTCGCATAACTCTAAAAAGATATGGCCACTCGAGGCTATCGAAAGCCTTTTCAATGTCAACTGCCAATACACACGCCTCCTCTTTCTGATATGTGTCTGCGTCCAAAACTCGCAGTAGTCTGCGTATATTGATCGCCGTATTCCTTGTTGGGATAAATCCCACCTGATCAGTGTGTATGAGCATCGATATGTGCAAAAGCAAGCGGGTGGCCAGCACCCGACTTAGTATTTTATAGTCCAAGTTGAGCATAGCGAGTGGGCGGTAGGCAGCTCGGTCCCATGCCGGTTTGCCGGGCTTGAGAAGTGGAATAATCACCGCCTCCCTCGTGGAGGCAGGCAGATAGCCCTCCTGTTTTGCCCTGTTATACAATGCCACTAGTCGGAGAGCTAAGCCATCCGCATATGCTGAATAAAATTCTATGGGCAACCCATCAGTTCCCGGTGTCTTGTTTCTGGCCATATGTTTAATCGCCCCTCGCACCTCCCCAATCTCGACATCCCTGCCCAGTGCCTCCACTGCCTCCGCATCTACTCTCGGAAGCTCTACAGCCCCCATAAACTCCACCACTGCCTCTTCGCCGGGGTCCAGTTTACTACTGTACAAGGCAGTATAGTACTCCAGAAACTGGGCATTAATATCCTGCTGACGATAATATACCTCATCCTCTTGACCCCGAAGTTCTAGTATCGTCGCCCCCCCTACGGGCTGGATTGGCCAGCCAAGCAAGCAACGTCCCGGATTTATCCCTCTCTGCATGTACCCTGGCAGTATAAGCCTTATAATCAAAGCAACGTAGTCGTTCAACTTGCGCTGCCAGCGTTTCCCGCGCCTCGAGAAGGTCTACCTGCTTATCTACCCGCTCCGATCTATCCTTCTCCACCTCACGTAACCACTGCTACGCACTGTGTACATCCTGCACCAGGACCTTACGTACTCCCACCACCTCCGCAATGCAGCACCCTCTAACGACGGTCTTAAAAGCATCCCATTCGATAAGGGGGTTTGTCGCTGTACCGGCATTCTCTAAAAAGTAGTCCTCAATAGCCGACCCTATTGTGGCTTGAAATACCGGATCCTCCAATGTCTCTGGCCGCAACCGCCAACTGGGTATTTTAGGTCTGGCACAGAGCCAGTC
This sequence comes from Calotriton arnoldi, assembly GCA_963921515.1. Taxonomy (NCBI): domain Eukaryota; kingdom Metazoa; phylum Chordata; class Amphibia; order Caudata; family Salamandridae; genus Calotriton; species Calotriton arnoldi. The sequence goes on from CAWUFW010000290.1 coordinate 1,811,254, forward strand.
CAAGGTCACCAGCAGCGGGTTATGATCAGAAATCGTTCTGACTAGGTATTCACTCATCATAACCCCCCCATGCACATCTGGCGAGCACAATATCGCGTCTAACCTGACATGCAGTTCATGTAATGCAGAGAAATAAGAATAATCCCTTTCCTCCGGGTGTTGCGCCCTCCAAGTGTCGATCAGCCCCCACCTTTCCTGCCGACGTCGGCGGGCGTCCGCAATCCTATGTATGGGAGCGTCAGGAAGTGGTGGGTGAGAACGGTCCCTCCCAACGTCAGCAATACAATTAAAGTCACCCCCCAGTAGTACCGAGCCAGTTAGTACTGATGCTAGCACCCGTGAAAGCTGAGCTAGAAATGCAGGTTGGTCGATGTTAGGGGCATATAGACTCCCAATTGTGATGTCCCTCCCATCTAACCGCCCCGTGACCACCACAAAGCGTCCCTCCGGGTCAATTAGTTGTCTGGTACATTGAAAAGGGACTCCCGCCCGCACCCAGATCAGAGTCCCCCTGGCAAAGGCTGAATGAATGGTATAAAACAGCTGCCCTCTCCATCTGCGCTGTAACGAAGCCCCTTCTTTTGCCGTTAAGTGAGTCTCCTGTAAGAGGGCGACCTGCACACCTCTCCTGACCAAGTATGCATGGATTCTATGGCGGCGCAACATGCTGTGCATCCCCCTAACGTTCCAGGATACGCATTTAAGTCCTACGGTGGTTCCCATTGTGATAGTCGTGTCGCAACAGTAGCAGCTTCCCTAAAAACGGCATGCCTGGCCCCAATAACAAATCCCCGAACAAGAAGAACCCCCAACTCCCCCTCCCCAGGACAGGTACAAACAAACAATATCCCATCCAAACTAGAGCAAGGTAACATTAAATCACTGAAAGTGGTGGGGCGTAAAGCTGACCCTAGTGGACCCAGAACCCCCCCGGGCTATATCCCCCCAACATCGTGGCACAGTTACCGAACCCAATAAGCATGTCAATAACGGCAGGCGACAGTCATAATGCCTGAGTCTCAACCGAGGTCGCCCCCGGCCATCTCCACACCCTCCAACTTACGACCTGGTGCAGTGTGGTCAGGCAATTTCATCAGCTGTTTGAGGGGTGACGTCTGGAAGATCCGTGTCCAAATCCTCGTTAAGACTACCTGGATGCGAGCTGTCGGATCTGTCCAAGTCGGGCCACTGTTGGTCGATTCCAGGCTAACTCCTGCATGACTGAGTTCCGCAACAACCTCCAGGGCCTTGTTCCGTTCCAGCCTACGTTCTTGAGGTGATGGAGCTCTCACAGGTTGGCGTGTCGCGGCCAGAGTCCGCTGCGCTATTTCCGAAGGTGGGGTGCTAGCTCCCCCGCTCCGACGTGTTTCTAGCCACTCCCAGGCTTCATGTGGGGTAGTAAAGAAATGCGTTTCAGAGTCATCGACTACCCGGAGGCGCGCCGGGAATAGCAGGGCATATGGTATTTGCAAATGTCTGAGTTTGCGTTTGAACGCCAGAAATGAAGCAAGCTGACGTTGCACCTCCCTGGTAAAGTCCGGGAATATCATCACCTTGCTATTCCCAATTTTCAGGTCTTGCTTCATTCTGGCTTGCTGCAGTATATGGTCACAATCTCGATAGTGAAGAAGTCGCACCACCAGCGGGCGAGGCGGGCCTCCAGGTTTGGGCGGTCTAGTCGGGACTCTGGGCACGCTCGAGAGCATAAAAGGGAGAAAGGCCCTCCGGGGCGACCTCCACTCATAGCCAGTACTCTAGGTACCGCACCGCATCCTCTCCTTCCTCCCACTCAGGAACCCCCACAATGCGCAGATTATTCCTGCGGGAGCGGCCCTCAGTTTCCTCTGCCCGCGCCTCCAGCATCCTAACCTTGGCCTCCACGCTGCGCAAAGAGTGCTGTAATGCGGAAACCGCTTCCGGGATCTCGGCAAAGGTTTTTTCCCTTTGATCTACTCTCTTTGAGTTTGCGGTGGTCATCCTTCAGCAGGTTGAGTTCCGTCCCTATGGTATCTATCTTGGCCTCCAGGGCTGTCCGTGAGGAGGTGATGGCCCGCATGATCTCCGCCAGGGTAGGCTCCTCAGGAGTTGCACCTTGTCTTGCCTCTGTTTGCTCGTCATCTTCCTCCGAGTGATGACCTGTAGATTCTTCGTTGAGGACTGCGTATCCCTTTTTCCTAGACACTCTCCCCATTATAATGGCCTGGGTGCGGCCGGGCGAGCACCAGGGAGGGCCGGTACCAAAAGGGCAGAGGTCGTTCGTGTCTTCCCTCTAGCACCTGCGAACTTCCGAAAGTCCTTGTCGCAATGCGGGGCCTCAGAATAAGCCAGAGCCCTGCCAATTGCCACCTCCACCACTCCCCGGCACACACAGGGTTTGTCCAGGAGATGTCCCGGTGCTCTCCACCCCACCGGTGCGACCTCTACAACATCACTCCTCAGAAGCCTGTGATCCTGTTGGGGATAGTGCCAATGCTCCCCAAACACCACCCATCCGGAATGGTCCACAATAACAGGAGGACCTACACCAACCAAACCGCCTCACATGCTCCAACAGACCGCCTCATTACAAGCTAGCAGAACAGTCACTATACCCCTCTGATGTGCTTCCTGGGGTATCACAGCAGACCCTCCTCTCTCTCAGGCTGCCCGGTGATCAAACAGGAAAAGCACCACCTCTCCGCACCTCTCTGAAGTGTCGCTCAGTGCGCCCCCGGTGTCAAGATCATTACCGCTATGTCGGTCTTGGCGCCTCTCCGCTTGTCATCAGAAGCACGCTCAAAAGCCTTGGGATAACGCCCTTCTGCTCTCAGAAGCGCCGTTCTTGTCAGTGCGCCGGGGCTTCAGCCCTCACATCCCCAGGTTGTAGCGCACCTCCGGCGCCCTCAGGGCTTTCCGCAGCCGCTCATGGCCGCCGTCTTGCTCCTGGAGGCGGAGCCGTCAGATCAGGATTCCGCGGTGGTCCCGCTTAGCTAAGTCTGGAGCGTCAGCCGCTCTCCGCCTCTCGACTTCACTGTATGCCCCCTCTGATCGGATCTCGCTCAGCGCGCAGAGTGCCTCAGCAATCCACCTCCATCAGCATCGGGGGCCGTCCGTGTTGGTCACCGCCGCCATCTTGAGGACTGTCAGCGTCTTTCCCCAGCAGGTTCCATCGGCGATTTCAGCATCACAAAGCTCTCCAGAACCTCCGTCCGGCGCCCGATCTGCTCCTCAGTAGTTCCGCCACCTGATTTAAGGTGCGGGATATCGGTGAATCAGCAGGATCATTACATTTGGGGGAAAGCCACGGACGGAGCTCCGGAGTCCGCCTCTCCTCACATCGGCGTCTAGCCACGCCCCCCCTTCCTACACGGCAACTCATGTTGCAAAGTTGAAAAAATTTCAACGCCGAGAAAACTGCAAACCCCGTTGCTGGAGGGGACTCATGCTGCGAAGTTGAAAAATGTCAATGGCGAGACCCTGTCACTTCAGGTATTCCACTGGAGACACTTGATGACAGTAAACACAGCGAAAGGAAGTGGAAATCAGAAGTAGCGCGTTCAGAATACACGCACTCACAGCTCTGCGCAACACCATGTATGTAGCACCGCTTTCAAATGACGCGTGCTCAGAAATATCGAGCAGCGCGTTCGATGACACCTTACCAGAGATGGTCTCCACACACAGCTCCGTGCCACGCGCCATCTGTACAGGACCTCTCTCCCCCACCCCCGGAGTCTATAGCATCAGGGAAGGAAAAAAAGTACAACGAAGATGGCAACGCGTAGGAAAAGTACGTCCTAGGTGGCTCCGGGCACGTACATGCTGCAAAAGGTGCTGCTGACAACAATGAAGAGAACGCCGCTGACACAGCTCACAGCAGCAGCCTCCCATATGTTCATGTGAACCCATCTACAAGGTAAGGATGCGCGAACTGTCTTCCTCAAGCGGCCACTTCAAATTCTGCATACCAGCAACGGCCAAACCGCTTGGCCCAAACTAATGCTGAATCCTCAATAAACCTCAGCGGAATAAAGTTTTAAAAACATGGGTTGATGCTTAGTCCATTTCTGGGTAAATAATAAAGTTGATGCCTCTGCAGGTCTCCTCCACGAATAAGCTGCACTTATCAAGCTGGAACCAAAACTAGAGCACGAACTGCTATTGTAGCTGCCAACAGGGTCAAAATGTGGACGCCTGTACAAATACCCTGGAGAGAAGGCTGTTAGATGAAAAAATAAAAATGATGGATTTAGGCTCAGATCTCTGTACTGGGGTGAATGTATGACATTGTTCTGCATTCTGTCCATCAATTGTTCTTTTGCATTTGTCACCCCGAGTGGGACGGGTATGCCCAGACGTGGGTCCCGTGCTCTCCATGCCACTGGAGTAATGCTATCCTGGCTGATGAGGGGTAAAACCCCGAAACTGGTCCTAGGATGCTTGTCTCCAGTCCAGGAAGGACCTGGCCTGGCAGTTCGGGCTGGACTGTTCCCATTGGGCGCAGGGTCAAGACTGATTTGCATATGGCTGGGTTCAAACTGAAATGGCATGGGGAGCAAAAAAATGATGGATTTAGGCCCAGATCTCTGTACTGGGGTGAATGTATAACATTGTTCTGCATTCTGTCCATCAATTGTTCTTTTGCATTTGTCACCCCGAGTGGGACGGGTATGCCCAGACGTGGGTCCCGTGCTCTCCATGCCACTGGAGTCAAGCTATCCTGGCTGATGAGGGGGTGAAACCCCAACACCGGTCCTAGGATGTTTGTTTCAAGTCCAGGGAGAACCTGGCCAGGCAGTTCGGGCTGGAATGTTCCCATTGGGCGCAGGGTCAAGACTGATTTGCATATGGCTGGGTTGAAACTGGAATGGCATGGGGAACAAAAAATGATAGATTTAGGTCCAGATCTCTGTATTGGGTGAATGTATGACATTGTTCTGCATTCTGTCCATCAATTGTTCTTTTGGATTGGTCACCCCGAGTGGGACGGGTATGCCCAGACATGGGTCCCGTGCTCTCCATGCCACTGGAGTCCAGCTATCCTGGCTGATGAGGGTGAAACCCCAAAACCGGTCCTAGGATGCTTGTCTCCAGTCCAGGGAGGACCTGGCCTGGCAGTTTGGGGTGGACTGTTCCCATTGGACGCAGGGTCAAGACTGATTTCCATATGGCTGGGTTCAAACTGGAATGGCATGGGGAGCAAAAAAATGATGGATTTAGGCCCAGATGTCTCTACTGGGGTGAATGTATGACATTGTTCTGCATTCTGTCCATCAATTGTTCTTTTGCATTTGTCACCCCGAGTGGGACGGGTATGCCCAGACGTGGGTCCCGTGCTCTCCATGCCACTGGAGTAATGCTATCCTGGCTGATGAGGGGTAAAACCCCGAAACTGGTCCTAGGATGCTTGTCTCCAGTCCAGGAAGGACCTGGCCTGGCAGTTCGGGCTGGACTGTTCCCATTGGGCGCAGGGTCAAGACTGATTTGCATATGGCTGGGTTGAAACTGGAATGGCATGGGGAACAAAAAAATGATAGATTTAGGTCCAGATCTCTGTATTGGGTGAATGTATGACATTGTTCTGCATTCTGTCCATCAATTGTTCTTTTGGATTGGTCACCCCGAGTGGGACGGGTATGCCCAGACATGGGTCCCGTGCTCTCCATGCCACTGGAGTCCAGCTATCCTGGCTGATGAGGGGTGAAACCCCAAAACCGGTCCTAGGATGCTTTTCTCCAGTCCAGGGAGGACCTGGCCTGGCAGTTTGGGGTGGACTGTTCCCATTGGACGCAGGGTCAAGACTGATTTCCATATGGCTGGGTTCAAACTGGAATGGCATGGGGAGCAAAAAAATGATGGATTTAGGCCCAGATGTCTCTACTGGGGTGAATGTATGACATTGTACTGCATTCTGTCCATCAATTGTTTTTTTTGCGTTAGATGAAATATAACACTGGTGGGGCGATCTCCAGGGCAAAATAGATTTCAGCAGGATCCACTACCCTGATACTTCTTCTAAAATTCAGAACAGTTCTCTTGAAGATTTCCTTGTAGTCTTTTCATTTTTTTTCTGTAGGTTAACTTCATTAAACACCTTGTGCACATAGTTTCTTTGCCAAATTGTCGCCAAAATATGTTATGATGAATGTAGGAGGAAATCCAGTAGCCGAGGTTAGGTTATAGATGAAGGTTTTATTGATCTTAGTTTTAGGGTGGTCTCCAAGTAAGTTCTGTAATTAGCCCCACAAGGAGCAGCCTCCCTGAGTCAGCCCATACTCCAACTGACACTCCACATCACAGGCATCCTCACATTCCATTACATCACCATGCACACTGTTAGAACTGGGGGTCTCTAGTTGGCAGAGGTAGGTACCTTTGTCCAAATAGGGACCCTTGCTTCTAGTCAGGGTAAGGGGGTACACTCCTGAAATAACCCCTGCTCACCCTCTTGGTAGCTTGGCACGAGCAGACAGGCTTAGTTCAGAGGCAGTGTGTAAAGCATTTGTGAACACATACAGTAATCCAGTGACAACACTACAAATGGATACCACACAGGTTGTATTATAAAAATAAGTATCTTTTATATAGATTTACCACAAGACCATAAACGACAGAAATAATCCACAATACTGTACTTTAAAGATGTTAGAATTAGCTTGAGTCTCTTAAAATGAAAATGCGACACTTTGAGTTCAATGTACCTTAAGATGCGTAACGCAGGGCAACGGAAAGTGTTGCAGGGAAGGTGATGCGGTAGTCCCTTACACGCAAGGACGGTGATGCGTTGAAGATCTGGTGCAAAAGAAACAAAGTGGTGTCTTCTTGGTGTTGCGACAACGAAGAGGTGATGCGTGCACGCCCGACGGCCGTGCGGCGATTGCGATGAGTCTTTGGAGCCGCGACAGGCCCTGCGACACGCTTCCCTGGCGATGCGACGGCGTCTGATGCGAGGTCGACGATCTTCTCCTGGGATGCGGGGCGCGCCTCGTGTTGCGATGCATCGGCGTCTGATGCGAGGTCGATGCTCTGCCCCGGGGATGCGACGGCGTCTGATGCGACGGCGACACTCTTCTCCGGTGCTGCGAGGCGCTTCGAAGGATGCAGCGCGCTTCTTCGGGGATGCGCCGGCGTCTGATGCGACGGCGACACTCTTCTCCGGCGATGCGAGTCTCAGCGGCTGCGGCGACACGCTTCTTCGTGTTGAGTCGCGCTTCCAGCTCCCAGAGACACGCAAGTGTGTCAGAAGGTCCAAATTCCCAGCAAGGGAATACAGGGGGAGCTGGTGGATGAAGTCTGTTGTCCCTGAGACTTCAGCAGGAGGCAAGCTCTAAAATCAAGCCCTTGGAGATCCTTCACAAGTTGATGAAAGTACACACAAAGTTCCCTTCTCCTTTCTTTGGCAGTCAGGCAACCACTGCAGGCAGATCCCTCTCAGTTTAGGGATAGTCTTCTCCTCAGTTTCTTCTTGGTTCCGCTCCTCAGCAAAGGTTTCTTCTTGTTTCCCAAAAGTGATCTAATTTCCTAGGGGTCTGGGTCCCCTTTTATACACCTTTTCTCTTTGTTCTCTGGAGGCAGAGAGGCCTTTGCCTAGTCCAAAACCAGTTCTGGTCAGTCCTGGAGCACTTTGTTTACAGGACTCCTTCTCTCCTTTCAGAAAGTGGGGCAGAGTGCTCAGCCGCCCAGCAGGAGGTGGAGCCAGCATTGTGGAAGGCAGGCACAGCCCTATTCAGACCCAGGTGCAACTCCTCCCTCCACTCTGGATGCAGATCTCTCTATTCAGCCCTGTGCTGACTCACCCTGTCTCCTGTAGCCACCCCCAGCCCCTGTCACTCAAACTCCAGACAAGGAATACACAACCTAGCAGAGGCAGGCTTGGATAGTTAGGCAAGAAAATACCTACTTTCTAAAAGTGGTATTTTCAAACACAGAATGTTAAAACCAACTTCACTAAAAGATGTATTTTATCATCCTGAGTTCAGGCATACTAAATTCGTTTTTCTACCATGTTCCCTGGGTCAGTTAGGATTATAAGGTGTAATAATCAAACTGCCCATTCTGGCCTATGGGGAGCAGGTAGCCTTGCAATAGTGAAAAACGAAAATGGCTGTAATTCACTATTAGGACATGCCACACACACCAGGGCATGTCCTACCTTATACTTACAATGCACCCTGCCCTAGGGCCTACTTTAGGGGTGACCAACATGCAGTAAAGGGAAGGTTTAGGGCCTGGTAAGTGGGTGTACTCACCAAGTCGACATGGCAGCCCTAGGCTGCACACAGGCTCTGCAATGGCAGGCCTGAGACACATTTTACAAGCTGCTTCTGTGGGTGGCACAACCAGTGCTGCAAGCCCACCAGCAGCATTGGATTTACAAGCCCTGGGCACACTCAGTGCACTGTACTAGGGACTGACAAGTAAACCAATCATCCAATCATGGAGTCACTAATACATACATCAATTTACAATAGGGAGCACTTGCACTGTGGCACTGAATAGCAGTGGCACAGTGCCCAAAGCATCTAAACCAGCAAAAACAGATCAATAACATTGGAGGCATCATCAAAAAATGGAAGGGAGATCCACGCCAAGGATGCCAGGTCTAACACACACCAACATTCCACACAGCACACTCACACTGGCTGAGCAGCAGAGGCAGAGAAACAGGAAAGAGGCATAATACCATAAACCAGATACAACACTGAGTCAATTACCTCCATGAGTAGGAGTCCATACATTTGTACCTTAAACAGTGGTTGTGGTCTCTTCTTTTGTCAAGAGCCATAGAAGAGCTAAAAATTTCTTCCTGGTCTTTATATAGATCACCAGCAGTGGTCAACACTGGAGTGGACCCATCTCATGTTTCAGGTCTTGCCAATATGTTTTGCAGGGACAAAGGCATTGTCACACACCCTACAGTTCTTTTCCTCATTTGGTTGCTTCTGCAGATGCGCGAGAAGTGGCTCATCTTTCCTGCAAATCCAGGAAACTTTGCCCTGCGTGGCCATCTATTCCACTATTTCCATTGGTTTCAGTTTGTGTTCAAGCTCAATAAGTCGTTTTCCATGCTATGGCATCAACATTCTTTATTTTCACTCGTGGGATTGGATCAGGGTCTGGCTTCATCAAAACTCTTCCTGAGGCAGTCTCCATCTACTCGTCTTGGCTGTTTTATAGGTTTTGAAATCTAGCCAGTATGAGCTTGGCATGTAGTTTCATCCTCGGTTTTCAAGCATTAGTCTTTTGAGCATGAATGATCTGCACCCTAACTTCTTTTAAAGTGTCATTGTCATTGCAAGTTATGGCAATTCATGGATGCACCTATAAAAACTGTCTTTTCCTCTTCTCATTGTCATGCTTGATAAAGCTTGTACCTCTCATAGCTGGGGTTAAGTTGGGGGTCAAAGTGCGCATTCTGAGCTGTCACTGCAGCACATATTTGCCTTCTGCACCTGACAGTTTGTAAACTTCTTCTCAGGCAAAATGGAGTAACAGTGATCATTTAACTGTGCTATTAGTTTCAAAGGGGGCTTGGAAATAATTGTTCAGTCTGCCCACCCATGCCCTCTACCTAGGTGTCGCAATGTCAGGGCTTGCTAGTTTGCTGAGCGGTGGAAGTGTGATTGGGGTGTGCCTGGGCCTCGGGCTGCTAGAGCTATTATTTGGTGCTCGGCAGCCCTTTCAGTGGAGTTGCTTGTGCTTCCCACCCTGTTTTGATCTTTTGTCATGAGAAACAACACGGCACACTCTCAGTCTCCATTTTAGCTTCACGTTTTAGCTTGACATCTTTTTCTAATGGTGACGTTTTACATATTTTTCACTTGCACAATAATGAGAAGCTATTCTGCATACAGTTTATTTCTTAGTAAGCATTATTATCATGTTACTTGTACACTTTGTCCAAGGCTAGGCACATGGAATGCAATGCCCTTGTATTTGGTTGTCCGGTTGGAGATAGCTCTAAGGCTCCAGACACAGCATCGCATCAGCTCTGCACCTTTGACATAGTGTGATTGGAACAGTGCTTTTATTATATAAATGGCCTCTGCATTACATTCGGCAGAGGAGTACTTTTGCTGGGATTGTCCTGGAAAGCGACACACTGTGGCTGAGCTTCAGTTCTGCTGATTCTGACCTCTATCCTGCAAAGAACGATAGCCTGTTCTACACGGAGCGGCTTCCTGACACATCATATTCAGGTATGGGTGGTTAGGCTATCACAAGGGATCTGGCAGAGTGTACTCCCTCTATGCTCTCAATAGTATAGGGAGTGTTAGGTAGGAGTATACTAGTATAATCGTATAATCACATAATAATGTTATAATGGTTGAACTATTTATTGTTTTCACCATTTTTGAAATGCTGGTTACAATGCTTTGCTTCTTCTGCCTCATAATTGCAGCACACTCTTTCTATACAAGAATACGATTGTTTCAATAAATGTTTGAAAAGCCAATTTGTATCTTTCTTGTGTTTACCTTGGGCATGGAAAAGCAAACAAAGAAAGGGTAGATCGGTTTCCATGATTTCCCTGGGGAATAAAGAGTGGTCATGTTTGAAGTTGCTGACATCATCTGGTACCCTGGTAAGTTTAGAGGTTTAGATAGGTCACTGTGAGCCAGCTAGGAATTAGGCCAACATTTCCTGATGATGTGTTTGACCTGAGTTCCTGTCATGCCTGCCGGTCCAGGGAAGTGCAATTGCCACATACAAAGCTGAAGTCTCGCCTGGTATCGCGAGACTTCGACCATCTTGGTTAGGCTTCCTCCGTCCCTAAGGATACATCCAGTGTTCCATGTTTATCTGCTAAATCCTGTTAACCCAGGAACTGTCATCCCTAAGAAACTACTTTCGGTCCATATAGACAATGAGTCTGAATATGAAATCAAGGCCATTCTGAACTCAAAAAGGTTACGGAACAAGTTGTTCTAGCTCATTGACTGGAAGGGTTATGGGTAGG